>JBBMEF010053162.1:0-12511 GCA_037832685.1 Sicyos baderoa
TTGCAATATTTTTAAAAAGTTGCTATAATTCTAATGCAGAGTAGGAAAATTGCTATACAGCGCAAATTCCCTTAATAATATAGTATTAAACCGTAATTTATGATTATAAATGCAAAATACATAATATTGTAATATTGTATTATCGATACACAATATTATAATCATGTATTAATGAGCATTAATAATAAAGTATTAAATCGTATTAATGACTATGGATTCAAAATACATAATACTATAATAATACACAATATTGTATTAATGATACACAATATTGTATTAATGATACACAATATTGTATTAACGTTTATACATAATATTGGATTAATGAGCATTAATAATACAGTATTGAACCATATTTATAACGCTACAGAGATAAATATTTTTAAATTTGACTACCTTTTGTAATTATTTTGTTAGAATAATTCATTATTTACAATTTTCCTATAATTTAATATCCATATCAACACACAATGACACGAAGCAATAGTATTTAGTCAATATTATTGTAATACATTTATAGTGTGATACGCATACTCTAATATAGAATGAGATAATTATGTATACAATCACATATGTTAAAGTTAAATAATACATTAATAATACGAAGATACGCTTTTAACTCTTCAATATTAACAATATTCGTATTAATCTCATAAAAAAAAAAAAAAAAAAAAAAAAACAATACTCATCCGAATTTGGAATGGAGAACTTCTTGGGGAAGATGATTCCAATGTGTGATTAACCAAAATGAACATCCATCAATGAAAGGATCTGATAGGAGATAACAAAAAACACGGTTTATTAGTATTAATGACCCCAAAACATATATTCGGGTGAGATTGAATTTTTCAATTAGAAAAAAGTGATACAATAAACCTCTTTTTTTCTCATTCTTTGTATGAAAGAATTATAAAATGAGCAAAAAATGTAAACAACTTACCCGATTTGATGTCCATGGACAAATCATTATCGCAAATGGAGAGGAAATCATTTTTTTTTATTATGATCGGCATGTTTTTTTTCCAGAGACCGTTTGAGTAAAAATAAAGAGAAATTGTTTGTTACCATATCTTTTTAGATAAATCAAATTGAAATTCTTAAATATGTTTGTGAGTAATGGTAGGAAAGTAGTTATTAATTGTATGAAATGAAAAAGAAAAAAAACCTAAAAAGAAATTTAATTCCAAAATGGTATTTCGTCTAGAGCATAACCGGATTTTAAAAAAACATCTTTAATGAAATAAATAAAGAAAAAATATTCTTATAAATATTTTGAAATTTGGATAGATATATAAATATTTTGTGAAAGATAAATATTAAGCATAAATATAATTTCATCACCGCCAAAACCTCCGTTTCATTTTTTGGAGATTGATGCAGGGATCAGATTTCCATAAAGGGAATTAATCTTTATTTTTTGTTAATTTTTTTATAAATCTAAATTAAACCAAATAAGTTTTTTTTTAAATAATATTATCATATATCTCTTTTAAATACCAAAAAAAAAAAAAAAAAAAAAATCATATCTACAGATTAAGTTCATTCTAATATAAATTAATCCATGAGAATTTTGTATGTCTAATTAAAAAAAAACAAAATATTTTCATTCATAATTCAAAATGAAAACTAATTCATTTATAATAGTAAATTCAAATTGAGTTCTATAACTCAAAATTCATTCTATCTCTAGTTGAGTTTTACTATGGATGAATTAGTTTTGAAATTGTGCTCCGAACATAAACCATTATAAATTCTCTTAATCTATATAATTCAATATATTAAAATATTTAAATCATTAACAATAAAAAAAGTTCAATATTTATAAAGTATTTTTTAAAAAATTAAACAAAAGAAAAGAATTTAAATTGAGTGGAAATGGACTCAAAAAAAAAAAAAAAAAAAAAAAAAAAAAAAAAAAAAAAAAAAAAAAAAGTTATACCATATTTGACAATTAGGCCATCAAATTGTGATAAAAGCCACAAAACATGGCAATTATGTAAAAAACAATATATAAAAATAATAATGTTATGTGCGTAAGGCATTGAAAGCATGGAAGGTGATCATGTTAGTTATTAAATATTTAAGTGCCGCCATGTGTTTATGGGTGGCCTAAATTATCAGAAATTATATTATCAATTCTCATTAATTTGTAGCCGACAAAGCATTACTCAAAGTTGCCGATTTTTCATGCATTATAAATCCTAGTACTTGCTTTTCAAAAATAAAAATAAAGAAATCCTAGTACTTCCGAATAGGTTGGCCCCGGCCGTAACCCAAATAATATAAGTAATGTTCTTTCATTCAATACTTGCTTTAACGTATTATTCTATTTTTGGGTTCTATGTAAAATCACTAATATCCCAAGAGACTATATTTACATCTTTAACAACGAATATTTTTTTAAAATTAAATTGTCTTACATTCCTGCTAAATGAGAAGTAGATCTTGAGTATATAAATCATGATGACAACAAGTGATAAGGGTGTACACCGTACATAATCCGAGTTGAGTTAAGTTAGTGGAGTTGTTTGGACCAATCTAAAGTTTAAGTTTGATCAATCCTCCAATTCATTCAACTCTATGTATTAGAGCAACTCAATCCAACCATATATTTTAGGATTGAGGTTGGATTAGGTTCTTGCGTTGGGTTAATCTCCTATTTCCTCTATAAAATAACTTTATATATTTGGACTTAAATTATCATATTATTTATCATTATGCTAAAAATTTATCTTATTAATTAATTTCTTTTTTCACGATATATATATAATTCTTTAGTTCTCATTTGGTTGAAGGAGAAAAGAATTGGTTAACTCATATCAATCCAACCCAACGAAAAGTATAAATTAAATCATAATACAATCCAAATAAAAATTATAACAACCCTTATTATTTGGGATGGATAATTCAACTTGTTCGGGTTGTCGATTCTTTTAATTTGTACACCTACAAAGTTGACAATAATATATTTAATGTCAACATATGCGAAAGGTTGTGACCCTTATCAGAATCATGGCCCTCCCTTTATTAATTAATACATAAGGAAAAGGAGTGCAATATTGAGAAGCAAAGGAAAATGGTTTGCACAACAATGGAGTGTTAGAAGAGGCATGGAGTGGGAGACAATTCATGTGGTCATTTATGGGAAGGAAAGAGCTAAGCTTATTATTTCATTGCACACCCAATAATTGCATTGTGATATGTTATTTTCCCCTTTCTAATGTTGGGAAGGGGGAAGAGAGTTGAAATCAATCTTTGGATGATTGAAAAAAGTAATTAAGTACAAGGTGGGCTTTGCATATTTGTACACATACCACAATTATAAATGAGAATAAGAGAGCAAGAAAAGGGTATTATTGAGTGGGCAAGAAACTAAAAGATAATAATGAATGGATGCTAATATTGGGACATAAGTGAAAGAAGAGGGAGAGTTGGGCTAATAATTGAACCCATTTTAAAGAGAAACTGAATAACAAGAGAGGAGGAAACATTTATGAAGCAACACATAAAAGTGGCAGCAATAGTTAAATATGGGTTAAAATACCAATTTTAATCTCAGAACCTTAAACATTATTTCATTTTTGTCTATACACTTTCAAAAATTTACTCTTCTTAAGAAAAACTTACATCTAAAAAATTCCCATTATGTCTTTTCTTGTATCAAAATTATTATTGTTCTTTGAACTAATTTATGATAAAAATCTTATATTGGAAAGATGAGGAGAACTCCTAACATTTATAAGATAGAAGAACTACTTCACTTATAGTTAATTAATTTAAAGATAAATTAAAAACTTATATTATTTACTAGTCCAATTGATTATAGAGGACCTTAAGTGCATAAGGTGATGAGTTCAAATTCCATAGTGATCACCTACCTAAGAATTAATAACTTATACTTATCAACCATACTTTCTATTGAAAGTATTGAATATTAAGAGGCCATAAATCAAAATGAAACAATATCTAAATAATTTCAATTTGAAATATAATAATTTTTTTTGAATTTCAATTGATTAAAACCTATCTGTTTTGTAATTGAAAGTTTAATGTATTAATTTTGATTGATTAAAATCTATCAATTTTGTAACTATCAAATTTAACGTGATTCAATCTATTTTTGATCTATTTGAATTTTTTTCTAAATTTTTCGAAAAAAAAGAACCTTATTTCTTTTGTTACTCATTAAAAAAAATCCCCTAAATATAATTGTAGCACAAACAATAAAAGAAAAATAGAAATAAAGAATGATACTTTGTTGATGTGTTCCCCACTACCATGTGAACTGAGGGATTCTAACAAGAAAGGAAAGTTGTGGGGATATATTTTTTTTTTGTGGTTCAATAATGTGAAGATAATAAGTAAGTGGGGTTTCAAAGGTCAACCTATGTATGGAGATAGAAGGGACTTTTAATTTGATAACTCTTTTTTTTTCTTTTTCTTCTCCCAAATGCTAAGATTCTTTTGTCTCAACTCTCTTCTTCTGGATTAATAATCATTCCACCCACCCACATACAAACACAGCCATACCATATCTCTTTTCTTTTCCTCTTTTTAAACCCTCCATTTTTGTTTGTTGTTCTTCACAAGTTCTTCTTTTTCCACTCCCCATCCACACAATCCCCTCTAACTCCAAATGGGTTTTGATGATCTTTCCCAAACAGGCTTGGTTTTGGGCTTGGGGCTCTCAGAATTACCAATCATTAACAAGTTGAAGATGAAGAAGCCTGCTCCTTGCTCCTCTACCTCACTTGATTTTGAGCCTTGTGCTTTGACTTTGGGATTTTCCGGCGACGTCTCGACTCGCTTGAAAGCTGTTGATGCTAACAAGATTGTCGAGGCCGATAGCAGCAGCGCGGTGTGTTCTTCGTTCTCGGGAGGCGGCGGAGGTAGGGTTAAAAGGGAGAGAGATCTCAGCAGTGAAGAAGTTGAATTGGAGAGGGTAATTTGTTCCAAAGTTAGTGATCATGAAGATGAAGATGGTTCTAATACTAGAAAGAAGCTTAGGCTTTCTAAAGAACAATCAGCTTTCTTGGAAGAGAGTTTCAACCAAAATAGCACTCTCAACCCCGTAAGTTTCTTTCGTATTTGATAACCATTTTATTTTATTTTCATTTAAAAAAATATTTAAATCTTAACCAAATTCCAAAAATGAAAACAAATTTTGGAGAATCATAAGTTGGAATAATTGTTATAAACTTATTTTTCAAAAAGAAAAATCAAAAAAATCAAAATGATTAAAAGTTTTAGGTAAATTAGTTAGATTCAATTAATTTAATAATTTATTTGTGTTCTTAAAGGATTGTTTTTGTTGATACCTTTTTATTCAGAAGCAAAAACAAGGCTTAGCAAGACAGCTAAATCTACGTCCACGACAAGTCGAAGTTTGGTTTCAGAATAGGAGAGCTCGGTGAGTTCATACGCTTTAATTCGATAATTTGTTCATGTACAACAAAGCTTTCAAAATTATCTTATAACTAATTTAACTAATTTTGTTTTTGCAGAACTAAACTGAAACAAACAGAAGTCGATTGCGAGTTCTTGAAGAAATGTTGCGAGACATTGACCGACGAAAATAGAAGACTTCAAAAGGAGCTTCAAGAACTTAAGGCGCTAAAGCTCGCGCAGCCGCTGTACATGCACATGCCAGCAGCAACACTAGCGATGTGCCCATCGTGCGAAAGGGTCGGCGGTGTCGGTGTCGGCGGCGGTGGTTCCAAAGCTAAATTCTCAATGGCTCCCAAGCCACACTTTTACAACCCCTTCTCCAACTCTTCAGCCGCATGTTAGTTCATTCATCTAGAGAACAATACAATAGCTAGACAAAATAGACAGAACCACATAACTCTACAATCATATGTTTTTTCCTTTTCCTCTTTAAAAAAAAGGTAGTCCCTTGTAGAAATTTACCCTTAATGATCAAATTATTAGTTTCTTTTCTTTTCTTTTTTTTTGTAGGGGGAGGCAGGGGGCTGGATTAGATGTTGTAAAGCTTTTAAAGTTTATTTTGAAATGAAAGATGGATGTGAAAGAGAGAATTTTAATGTATTATATTCATTTTAGTTCTTTGATTGACTATTTATTTTAAGATGATAATTAGTGTTTTATTCATGTTATTCTTTTTATAAAAATTGAAAATTAGAGGTTCAATTATGTTATACAAAAAGGAATTTGCACTTTATAGCAAATCCCCTATCCACATTAAAATTACAACAACATTTTAAAAATATTGCAAATATAACAATTTTTTTTTAGATACTATTGATAGACTCTATCGGACATTATTGATGGAGTCTAAAAATCTGATTTTGTTATATTTACAAATATTTTCATTATTTTGTTATTTATGTAATTTTTTTTGCGTTATTATAATATACACGCAAATTCCCTTATACAAAAGGTAATTAATGAGTTATGTTGTGATTGATTGGTTATAGGATGAGATATGTTGGAAAGAAGGTTGTGAGTTGGATTAGAAAAATGTAATTGGGTGATGTTGGTGTAAGGAGCTATCTATGTATCCATCTCATTGGCTGCCTACGTGTTACGCAAGGGATGAAATTGACATGACTTTTGCTATTTTATAATTTATTAGTGCGTTTTGCCTTCATTGGTCAATACAATTATATATATTTTTCATCATCCTCCTATTTTGTATTTTTTTCTTCTCCTTTTTTCTAATTTTATAGTATTGTGGAATCTACTTTACTTTCCTCATTCTCTTTCTTTTTGTTTCTTATTTATCATAGGATTAGGAGAAATGGTTTGGAAAATAATATTGCATTGGACAAAATAATTAAGATGCTGTTTTATATAACTATTTTTTAGTTTAGTCAATTTTTGAGAATTTTAAAATAAAAATTGTTTTAAGAAGTTTGTTTTTTAAAAAACCTTGACTAAGAAATATAAGTTTAGATTTTAATTAATTGATTTTAGGTTATGGTATAATGTTTTTTTAGTAGAAATAAACTAATATGATTCCATCTGAAAAAGTAAAAACTAATTTTATTGAAAATGATTATAGGTTTAGCTTATTTCACAAGTATAAGTTGAATGACATTCCAATAATAAGAGTAATACTTAGGTAAGGGTGGGTAAGTATTTTGGAAATACTTACCCACTTTTGAGCCACATATTTTTACTTTTTTAAAAAAATTGGCTTTGATCGATGGAAAGAGAATATTAAAGTAGAAAGAGAAAGTAAAAATGTGTGGTTGTAAGGGTGGGTAAGTATTTTCAAAATACTTACTCACCCTCACCTAAGTATTACTCCAATAATAATTAGAAGAAGAAAAAAAGGAAAGGAAAGGGATGGGATGGGATGGGATGGATGGAAATAATTAATATTCAAATTAGAATGGGTGAGAAGGTCACAACCCACGTGAAGCCTCACCTATGGCCCACCTTTTCCAAAGTCTAAATCCTTGGATTTTTATTTTCTTTTACTTTTGTAATTTTCTTTTTTTGAAAAAACTTTTACTATATAATAACAATTATCATTAGATTTTTTTTTTTTTTTTTTTTTTTTTTTTTTTTTTTTTTTTTTTTTTTTTTTTACTCCATCCCCTTTTAGCACTCAATTATCCATTTACATATGTGAATTAGAGTTAGCTCACACATCTGTGTATACTCAATAATTAGGAGGTTACGAGTTTAAATTCTTCAACCCCTAAATTATTCTCAATTTTTTAGAAGTAGTTCCTCTAGAATCCAATGAACAACAATTACTTAGGACCAGTTTGCGAATTTGTGGCACCGTAGTCGAATCACTACCAATGGTGCGCTATGCACCTAAGTGTTAAAAGACCGTGCAAGCTTTTGTTATGTCGAAACCTAATTGTTAAGTCAGCAACATAATTTCCAAATGCCACTTCTTCTCCTGTCGCATCCGTCTTCAGGACGATTTAGTCATAGGTTTTCATTTCTCAATGAGTGAAAGATTTGTCCTCAGGTGTACGTTGAAAGCTTCTATAGTCTATGACAGGTACGAAGCATGAGACTGTTAAGGATCAAAAAGAGAAATAGGTTAAGCTTCGCTTCGCGCCTATTAATCTAACATATATACAAGGTGAAGCATAGTTGCCTATGATCCTCTGTGCGGGATGCTCGCTAATCAGCCTATAAAGGAATATAATGAATTCTCGCCTGCAACTCGTTTTCTTTAAACACTTAATACTAAACTCGAAATATTTAAATATTAATTCTTAAAACACTAAATACTATACTTTAATTTTTAAAACTAATAAATATATATTGCACTATATTTTTTAGTGGATGTTGAAGATACTCGTCTTGTGATCATTACTCCCACATTGAAAAGTCGATAAGTACTCTTTAATATCTTTATAGAAGACATGATCTACTTCCCTTATTGTGTTTTAAAGAGGAATTTCATATTATATCATATGATATCTGAACTCATCTCGATAATGACCCCCCAAATTCCAAGCTAATTAAACTAAATTAATGACTCTAATCAATTCTACAAGTTGATAGCTTTGATCAACTTAAATTGACGATAACTTTAATTAAGTTAAACTAATCGGTGAAATTAATTGAATTTAATAAAAATAAAAATATTTTGTTGAGTATAAAATGTTTTAATAAAGTGTTATAATTAAAATATATACCATACAATCTTGTGTTATCTACAATAAATATTCTATATTCTAATATATTTTAGTTAAAAATCACGTTTATAATTTTTTTTAAAAGAATAATTTTATTAAATAGAACTCAAAAGTAATCATTTATCGCAAAATTTCTAAGTTGAATTCTAAACCCAATTTGACTCGAGACTAAAGGACATAATCATAAAATTTAGAGCATCCACGAAAAATTATTAAAATAGATTTGATTAATTAGGATTCCTTTAAAATTATGAAGTAACTTTAAAATGAAAAGAAAATGAAAAAGGGCGCAATTACCGAGCTTCTTTATTCTTCTTGGGCGGTTCGTAGCCCACTAAAAGTTATAGGCACGCTATCATAATATTGTCAACGCTGCATTCATTAACAATTTCACAATCTTCTCTCTTTATTTTTATTCTATTAACTTTCCTTTTTTTATCTAAACAAAATTATTTTTCTTTATTTTGTTTTGAGTATATGCTGAGGAGAATTGGAAAAAATATCAATTTTCAGGATTGAATTTACTAAATTGATATTGAATTAGTTTATCATTAAATAATAAAATCATTATGTCATTCACTTATTTACTTTCTATATTTAATGTTTAATTTTATAAAATTGTGATAAATTTTATAACCGTATTTTTGTTAAGCTTTGGTTGATAATTAAACTCAAGACGTTATGTTTTCCAAATTAAATGTCTTTTACCAATTAAACTATGAAAGTCTGTTGTTTTGTTAACAATATTTTTTTTTTTATCAATATTTAATGCAAACTTTAAAATATATCTTAAACTTCCTTTTTTAGAATTAAAATATATCTAATAAATTTTTAACCTATTGGTTTTATTTTGAAACTATTGACTTAATTAAACACAAAATAGAAGTTTAGAATCTCATTAAATATAAAATTTAATTTTGATAATTTTATTAGTTATTTAAAAAAAAAAAAAACATGTTAGATTTTGGTAAAATTATAATTGTTGTTGACAAATCAACTTGAAATATTAGACAAAGAAAATCAGTTTTTGAGTAATATAAGAGAATGATTCTAAATACAGATCTCATGGTTTTTTTTTTTTTTTTGAGAAGAGATCTGTTATTAATACACCAGATGTAATTTTTATTATATTATGCATTAAATCAGTTTTTTTTTTTTTTTTTTTACAATCATTGGGGTGGATTGTGCATTATTATTATTATTATTTTTGAGTACATATTGAGGGAGAGAAATAAATATCGATTCTCAAAATCAAATTTATGACGCTGACGTTAAATTGATTTACAATCAAACAATGGAACTGTTATGCCACTAACTCATTCGATGATTGTGCACTAATTTTATTAATACAACATATAGAACATTTTATTTTTAATAATTATAAAACTTTATGGGAAAAGTTGGCACTTTCGCGGAAATTCCCGTATGGCATATGCCTCTTTCAATTCTCTCACCATCATCTCCAAATCTTTTTTTCTCCCACCTTCATCATTTGGATTACAGACACAAAACTATCTAATACATCTTTTTTTTGTTTTTCTTTTCTTTATTTTTTCGTTGAATTTTGTAAAAAAATTGAAAATATTAATTTATATGGACGTAGATTTAAAATTAATACTTATAAATAGTTAAAAAATGAAAAAATAAAAATGAGTAGTTAAAAATAAGTTATTTTAAAGAGTTAGAAATTAATGATTAGAAATGATAAGTTATTTTGAATAGTTATAAATGAATTATTAAAAATGAGTGGTTGAAATGAAGATTTATTTTTAGTAGATACAAAAAATTCATTTGAATATAGTTTTTTAAAAAGTAATTAGTAATTATTCATTTTAAAATCATTCTTAAATTCGACAAACATAACCCTTCGAGTAAAACTAAATAATAATAATAATAATAATAATAATAATAATAAAAATAAGAGATTAATGGTAGCAACTTAACTTAAACTTTATTTCGATGAAGCATTTAAAGTCTACCTAAAACTAAAAACGAACAAAATTTAAAATACAAGATTAAAACAATATTTTAATCAATCTTTCTAATAATTAAAAATGAGAAGAATCTATCTAAAATAAAAAGAATTGAGAATAATGGTCACACAAATTTCTATAGAGAAAGTCATCCAAATCATGATGTTCTTTGTTTTATTTATTATTTTAATAATTAATAAGTTATGGAAGTTGGATGGATCATTTGGAGTGTTTAATTTATTTTAGGGTTTTCTTGACGTACGTTAGAAATTTTTATTATTTTCGGCGAAAAGGTGGAGGACACTTGTGTCGTATCAGCTACTTTTGTCGGCCTATCAAGTTGCACACGTGGTTGTGATTTTCGTCACTATATTATTATTATTATTATTATTATTATTATTATTATTATTCTTATTATTATTATTATTAACGAAATTTGTTATGTATACCAACTTTAGAATCACCTATTAAAATTATAGTACATTTTTATCAAAAATTTATTTATATTAAAATTTGAGTGATTGAACTCAATTAATAACTAGTGATTGAACTCGATCAGTTTGTTAAGTGATTGGGCTCAACTGATTGAGTTCAATCACTAGCTATTGATTGAGTTCACTCAAAATTTTGGTATATGTGCAATTATTTTCAATTTTGTGTTATAGATGCAATTTTTTTAGCTCATTTTTGTTATACATGAAAAATTCCCTATTATTAATTCTTTTGTTTTTTTTATAGTTTTGTTTGCATTAATATTATTGAGTTACATTCAAGTTACCCAAACAAGAGAGATGATTACTACAAATGTATAAGTTTAATAATTAATGTTGGTGAAAAATTTAAAGTAGCTAAATTGTTATTCGATTGTTCGAAGGAGTGAACAATCTATAATACTACTAACACTATAAAAGAGAAAACAAACCATGAGGCTTGGCTCTCTAAACTTTAAAGAGAGGTTGGCTCTCTTGACAGACTTTCTTGGAAGTTCTTGGCGGTTTGATTTTTGTTTAGGGCAAAGAAAAGACGGACCATATAAGAGACTTTAAGGGGGTTTCGTTGGGTTTTAGGGGGTGTTTGGGGCAAAAAAAAAAAATAGTAATGATTAAAGGGTAATGAGAAATGTTAATATTACTACTTAAGGAGAAGGAGGTGATGCAAGGTTGTGTGATTCATTTAATGAGGTGCAATTTATATCATTCGTCTTTTGGTCATCGAATCCGGCCATCATCAATCGTTTGTTCCTTTTTTTACATTCAAATTTAAACCACACAGCATATTCAAAATAAAGAATAAAGGTAGCATTTTAATTGAACTTATCAATGTTTCCAACTTATTTCATTTAACTTTGATCATCATGGTTTCCTATCAAAATAATGCTCTCTTTTGAAGAAATATATAGACCTACAATTCTATGTTATTTTCTATGAAATTCAATATTTGGGTGCATAAGGATTTAAACCTGTGACTTCTAGGTTGAGGATAGATATAAATTACTGTTGGACTCAACTCATTTTAACTAGGTAAGCCATGTTATTGTGTATTGGATGATATTGATTTGAATGGGGTTTAAGCACATTTGTACAAAAGTTTTATATTGCTATTTGTTTTTTTTATAAATGGGTTAGTTTAACCCATTAGAAAATGAATACTGTATTTCTTATGTTGTAGGGTAGGGGTAAGAAGTTTTGACCTCGTTGGAATCTTTTGCCTAGATTATGTGAAATTGTTGAACAAGGATGATGATCTTCCGTAAAGAGAGATTGTTGCAGAAAGAATATTGTTGCAAAAGATGAAGTTTTTCTAATGATGTAGCTATTTTTGATGATGACTCTGTTGAATAACATTGCAAGATTCTAGATCATTCAACTATTTTCTAGATGTCCAAAAAAGGTTCTAGATTGGTGAAGA
>JBBMEF010053222.1:0-12499 GCA_037832685.1 Sicyos baderoa
AATAGACTAAATGGCTAGGACAGCCCCTAACGAAACCGGGCAGCAGCGAACGAACAACAAAAGCTAGGCGAAATACCTGAACGACGGAGAGAACACTGGCTCGCTCGCGGTTGCTCGCGCGAGCGAAAGGCAGCAGCAACGAATCGGCAACGGGCGGTCTCGGAAGCATCGGGTCCTCGGCAGCGCTGGAGTAGCGTCGGTCTGGCGCGGAATGCAACTAGCTGCAGCGGACGGAACGTGACGGCGACGCTGTGGATCGTCAAGGCGAGGCGTGGCGAGTCTGGTGCGGTGGTCTCCTCAGATAAACATATGCGATCGAATAAGCAGCCTAACGATGAAGAATCCCCCCTCGGCTGTGCAGCAACAAAAAACACAAGACAAGCAACACAACGCAAAAGGATTAAGGTCGAGCAGCCTAGGAAATCAACACCACGAAATCAACTCACAAAGAAGAGAACAACGAACGAACCTTACCTCAACAAACCGACAACAGCGGCGCAACCTTGACGAAAACATAGAACCCGCGACGGCAAGGAATCCTCTCGGCAACACCCATTCACGGACACACCACCACGCAACAACAAGGTCAAACTCTCGGCCATAACCAATAAGAACAAACCGAAGAAGAAGAACCGACGGAAATCCATGAATAACTTACCTCGAACAATGGTTCTCGCGTGAGAAGAAGAAGGTTCGATTGTGGAGAAGACAATGACGGCTAGGGCTTCCTCTTGCGTGAAAGTGAGTGCCAAAAGTGAATTTGGTGAATAAAGCTAAATTCCTTCTTTTTAATTCAAATAAAATAAACCTTCTTGAAGAACATGGGTTCAAATTCTGGAATGAGCACTTTTAAAACCAAATTAACAATCCAACAATACTCCACCCCAAGGGCAATGGTTCAAACCATGGCAAAGACACTTATTTTATTTTAATTTAAATCAAGCTTCCCAAACCCTTGGCCTCCCTCATGGCCAAGGTTCGATCCTCCACCAAGTCAATAATATCCAAATAATAAAATCCTTATTTTATTTACAAGCCAAAAAGCAACGATTACAAGTCCAATAATGAACCGAAAACCCGGGTCGTTACAATATTACTGTCATATTAATTAGACAATACTAATTTATTAATACTAATACAATATTAATAATTAATACTCATATGAATGAGTATTTATAATAATGTATTAATGATTAATACTAGTATTAATAAATATTTATAATACAATATTAGTGATTCATATTTGTATTAATGAGTATTTATAATATATTATTAATGTTTAATACTAGTATTAATGAGTATTTATAATATTGTACTAAAAAAATAGTATTTATAATATTTTTTTTACATAATTAAAGTATTATAATTATTTCATCTTTCGTTATTTTTCACTTACTCTAAAGTTTATTAATAATAGAATATATACTATTTAAAAAAATAGAATATATACAATGTATTTAGTACTATTAACAATAATTTATAGAATAACAATATTATATTAAAACAAGTACTAATACATAACAACTGTATTTATAATATTTGTATATTTCATCAATCGATAAATACTATATTTATCATAAATAATACATCTATTAATACTATATTTATATATAAGTATTTTTCAATGTCATTTAATCTTAAATAATTAATCCATTTTCACTAATATATTTTAAGGAAATTGTAATGAATAGCATATTCTAACAAAATTACTAGTGAAATTTAAAAATATTTACATCAATAGTCATAAATACGGTTGAATATTGTATTTTTCATACTTATTAATACACTATTATGTATAATTAATACAATACTATGTATAATTAATACAATGTTGTTATTATTAATACAATTTTCTTAATTATTTGGTTTATACTAATGTCGATGATCAACGACTTTTAGCAATTTTTAATACATCTTAATTATAAGATACTAGTAAAAAAAATTATTAATATATTTTAGAATTACTATATAATACATAACCCAAATTACTCATTTGGTGGATACTAAATAAAATAAAATAAAAATCAATATTTATTTTTTAATACATGAGAAGATTTTAAATCTTTTTGCCTAAATCAAAACAACAATAAAAAAATTAACAAAAAAAGGTTATTTGATTTTTGGTAAAATCGGCCAACAATTGAAGGATAAAAAATTAAGTGTTTTTCCTATTTTAATAAATGTTGGATGATAGAGGATAGTTATGTAATTTTACAATAAAATTAATTTCCTTAAAAACAGCCGTAATTTAGTTTTGCTAAAATCTTTAATTGTGAACACGCGTAGAATAATTTTTTTTCATTTGGTCTAATATTGCAAAAAGCCTTTTTTTAACAGGTAAATTTTTTTGCATAAGGATATACATTCAGAATACGTCGTCATTCCTTTCGAGCAAATCTCAAGCATCGATTGCGCTGACTTCATATGGACAATCAACTTTGCGTTGAAAATACGCTATCATACTCCAAGCCGAAGAGCTTTCAAAAGGATACAATAATTCGACGTTACAGGTATATATAATTTATGTATGAGGTTGCATCAAGATCTAGTCCAGGATGATGGAGTCCAAGGATATACTAATGTTTTTTTGTTGATTTTGCAACCAAGGTTTTGTGTTTTATCCACTTTCGTACTAGTATATACAACGCCCGAACATAGGTATGATAAAAGGGATAATGTAATTTCAATGATAATATATCTCTAATGGCAATACTTAGGGTTTAGGACGAAAGGTAGACAAGTCTTAGAGAATTATTTGTCTGATTTTTTTGTTAAAATTATTTTTAATAAAATCTA
This sequence comes from Sicyos baderoa, assembly GCA_037832685.1. NCBI lineage: Eukaryota > Viridiplantae > Streptophyta > Magnoliopsida > Cucurbitales > Cucurbitaceae > Sicyos > Sicyos baderoa. Next base: position 2,797 of record JBBMEF010053222.1, read on the forward strand.
AGTATTCTTTCTCTTAACAAACTAAATTAGAAATATCTTTTTCTTTTATTTTTATCAAATATGGAAGAGATTGTTGAAAAGAATCTAAAATCTCATATTGGGGATATTAAAATAAAACTAAATAATAATATCAAAAAAATCAGCCAAATAACTCTTTAAGGCATGCCTAAATTAGAAATATTTTTAGTATATTTTTCTTTTATTTTTATCAAATATGAGAGAGTTTTTTTGAAAAGAATTACAAATCCATTCACCCAACTAACCTTTTTGCAAATCTAATTTTTCATTTATAAATCCAATTTTTTTTTTTTATTATTGAAATCCTTTTTTGCCCTTACCTTATTTTGCTCCAATTAGTTTTAATGGATTGATTTTGTTAATTAATATTGTAAAATATCTTTTTCCATTTAAAAATACTTTCCTTAAAATAGCATAACAAAATCTTCCCTCACCTTCTGACTATGGGTCACGATGTGGTAAAGTGGTAAATGATTGAATATTAGAATGACAAAATCTTATTGATTAAGATCCTTCAATTCGTAATCGCAGCATTACGCAAGTATACGTAGTCGAGAGTGCAGTAAGTGATAAGTATTTATTTATATCGATCCCACAAAGATTGATGTCTAGATTTACACTTTATAGAACAGAGTCAAAGAAATAAAAGAAAATACTTTAGTTTTGAAAAAGAGTTTGATGTTGATATATTATAACTACAGAAAATAAATTACAGAAAAAAATATGCAATGGAATGAGTAAAAATCTACTAAACAATCCTAGAAGATATTAGGTGTGAGGTTAGCTAACGCAACTTTTGTTTCCTATACGATTGAATGCTTCTGCATATCAATGGTTTGTGAAGTTCGTACTTCACGCATCGAACTTCATCTGAGTTCTAGGCAGCACAAGTAATAGTGAGGTTATTTCTAACTCCCTAAATAACAAACAGCTATTCGTAAAACCTATCATAGCATACTAGGTCTACATGCACATCTTCCTTCCGGAATATTGCAAGGCTCAAGCGTGGCTAGCAAGACGACGCAAGAATATAATTAAAGCACAACAATGTAAGTGTAATTAGCATTCAAACCTAATAAACAACTATTGATGAACAGTAAGTAAATACTCCTATAACGTAATTATAAAATCAAAACAAGACAGAAGTTAAACCAGCCGATTTTATTCAACTACGATTGTTTATCAAATATAACTACTCCTAAGAAAAATAGTAAAAGTTGGAATTGATGCGAATGTAAAGTGTGCAGTCCCCTTGTCATCAGCTTCAACAACACAACCAGTGCTTCCTCCTGAGATTTGGCCTAATTGTGACATTAGTTGGCCATCCGATCAGCTCGCCCGACTTCGACCTTCGTTTGGATATTTATAGTGTGAAATTATTTGGTCGGCAAGTCGGATCGAGCGGGAAATTCTTAATAAATGTAATCTTGTGATTTGCTTCCTCTAGTTGATCTGATTGACATCGTCATTAAGTCTGATTTTATTCTCTGGGTTGTTTCCTTGTCGATGTCATTCTACGAAGGCAACTGCCATGTCAACAAGTTCATCATGCGTTTCTATTGTTGCCATCCGTGCGTTTCAACTCCATGATTCTTTCTCGCATAATCCTGCAATATGCTATCTTTTAGTGTATTTTCCATTCAAATTCTGCATAAGTGTAAATATGATGTAAAATATGTATCCAACAAGACATCCTGGGTTCGAAACCCACTAAGAACCATAAATTAAATCCTCTTTAATTTATTTACAAACAATTCTCGAATCTCATAAATCAACCGGAACAACTCCTGAAACTGAACTCTGAAAATCGGGCTGTTACAATATTCCCTCCTTATAAGACTTTCTTCCAAAGTCTCTAAGACTGAAACCACTCCGGGTAAAGCGTTCTTAGCTCAACTACCAACTTAAAACCTCTGCCATTTGGGCATCTCCACCGAACCTTTACCAAACCGAATCTCGGTTTCTCGACGAAACCCAAACATTTAATCATCTGCAAGGCACAAACTACCACATGTGACGTGCCTGTAACTTACTATCGAAACATCGATATCTGAATCATGTTGTGCACTACCGCCATAAGGCGAAGGCAAGACCAATCGGTACACTACTACTTCAGCTTGCTCACAAACCTGAAAGGACTCACAAGTCTGAAACTCAACTTTTCCTGCTTACCAAACTTCAAAACACCACACACCGGTGCCACTTTCACGAAACCCGAGCTGATGCACTTTCATACTCAAGACTGTACGCCAAACACTGACACAAATTTCCGCCTAGACTGCGTTGACAACAAATGATTCTGGACCCTCTGGAAAGTCGATCGAAACTAGTAAAGCAAGCAACTCAGCCAAAAGCAGATACGGGTCCCAGCTATCTGGAACAACTGGCATGCAGGCTCGCAGCGAAAACACGAGAATCTGAACTATCTCTAAGTTCGACCAAGCCTGCGGAAAAACACCATGTTGTAAAACACATAGCACCAAAACTTACTCGAAGCACGACCAGACACCGTCTCTAAGGACACCCCGTGGTGCCAAACAAGAACAAACCAGGGGTAGAGTTCAAGCAATTCTCTCCCTACTTACACTGAGCCTCGCTCAGTGGCTACAACAATTTGCTGGTAATTTCCAAGAACATTTCCCCGATAGTAAAGACCCGACCCAAATAGGTCATAAACCTAGGTCCTCTAATTTTCATGCATGCATTTAAAATTTAAAACTTCAAAGCGGAAACTTAAAGTAAAATCAACATCACAACCATTTAAACTATTTTCAAATAAAGCTAGACACGTTCCTGTTTCCAAGCTCATGTCAAAACATTTAAAAGATTCAACCCTGGCCAAAGTCATTTTATTGCAAAAGTAGAGAGTTTACACATTTAGTTCAAATCATAAAATCTCATAAAAACATTCCACATCCTAAGGGCTCTGTGCTCTAACTACATGCATAAACAGTTATGAAACGAAATAAAACATGACTCAGAGTTTTAAGCAGGTCCATGATCATTCAGCCGCCTTCATCAGTCATTCAGTCTTGGTCCCAAGTTACCTGGTGGAAACAACAAAAGTAGGGTGAGTAAACAGAGTTACTCAGCAAGAATTCCCCGACCGGGGTACAATATGAAAATGGCATTTAACCAAGCGATTCAGGCAACCAACAACAATCAACTCTAAGAAACCAAGAAAGATCGGTCTAAACACTACTACAAGAATCTCCTACACGAGGACTTACCAAGCTGCCCATCAGTGACTTGCGAATACAACCAAACAGGAACAACAAGTGATGCCCATCAGGGTCTTACACAACAGAACACGGGATGCCCATCGGGGTCTTACACCAACAAACCACGGGATGCCCATCGGGGTCTTACACCAACTAGCCCAAGGATGCCCTTCGGGGTCTTATTCCTGCTGCTAAGGATGCCGATCAGGGACTTACACCAAACATGTCTTAGGACGCCCAACAGGGACTTGCACCGGCTAAACACCTCATTGCCCATCGGGGAGTTACACGTGCTAGCAAACTGTGACGCCCATCAGGGACTTACACACAGAAATCTAAGCCATGGCATTCTAAACACAACCTGCAGAAAACAGATACACAGGTAACATACACATCCACAAGATAACGAAGTCTAACCATATTCTCATAACAGGAAACACCTAACATGATCCTATACTCAGCAAGCACAGACAAGTTTCAAGGCACAACTAACATGGTCGAGAATTAAACACGCTAGCAGAGTAAATTCAAGAAAACCTATCCACTACAAACGAGCATAGAAACACGAGATTCACATGCTTACGGAAAGAATCACAAACTTAAATAAAACATTTGTAACGTCCACACAACCTTAGTAAGGAAGCCCTACCTGGTATTGGCGAACAAACACATAAACAGAATAATATTGATGCTCTTAGAGCTGCAGATCACCAACATAAAGAACCTAGCAAATAAACAATAACAAGTAATAATTATATATCTATTCTAAATAATGGACAAGCGAGGGAACGGGCAGAACGTGCGTTACCCAACGATCGAGGTGACACAACACGAACACACAAGACACATGAGGCTATTGTTGTGGCACGCTTCACTGGGGTAAACTCGGACGAGGCCAGGGGCGTAGTTAGATGCTGGCGCTGGCGGCTAGGGCAGGCGTGCTTCGCTGCTGCAAAGGTAGAGGCGAAGGCAAGGGACAACGCGTGCGTGAGCGGCAAGGACGAAAGACGTTGATGCTGGGCTGCGGACGTTCGCTGGAGCGAAACCGCTACGACAGAACCAAGCGGCTTCGACAGACACGGGAGTTCAACTTTGCTGGGTTGGACGACAGGTTCGCTGGGACGAACCATGGACGGCGCAAACGGTTGGGCGTGCGAGTGACAACGACGAAGCGGCCTGGGAACTTCGCTCGGGCGAAACTAAGGCTCGCTGGGGCGAACGACGCGACTTGCGATCTAGAAAACCCAGCTTCTCGGCTCAGAAATCGATGTTGCTCAGTCCTAGGACGGCTTGGGACTGCAGAAACAGAAGGAAGGAGACGCAAGATCGAAACCCCAATGAATTAAACCACAGAACCGAAAACAATGAGGGAGATGAACGAGAGATCAAAACTACATTGAATTCCTCGAGAAATGTGCAATGAACAAAGCAGACATCAATGAGAGAACGATACAGCACCAACGCTGTTTCCTTTGCGACAACGAAGAACAACGCCACGATTACAACCCGAAAGCAAACCAAAATGAAACAGAGAGGAAAAGGAGAACGAACCAAACCTTGGAGCTTGCGTTGGAGAAGGAGAGCTTTAGAGAAACTCCATGACGGCCAAAAGCGATGGAAGAGAATAAGGGAAACTCCTCCAAATGACCTAAATCCTTTTTAATTAATTAAAAGCCATTTAATCTAAAATCCACCCTTCGAATCCTAGCGACGACACTTATTTTCTTTTGTTTTTCCTTTTACCTCTGTCACTCCCGCCAAACCATGGTTCGAAACCCAACAAGGCCAAATATTTCATCTTATTTTCTCCATTTAATTAAGGGCACCAAAAACCATCCAATAAATCCACCAAGCTTCAAACTAAAATCTTTTAAATACTATTTTACAAAACCAAGTCTCCACAACTCCAAACCAATCGGAACTCCATCCAAGGGTCATCTAACGGGAATAACGGCCAAACCGATCTGAAACGGTGTTCTAAAATTTCGGGCCGTTACAATATTTCCTCCTTTTATGACTTTCTCAACTTAACTGCCAACTTTTAAACCTTTGCCACTTAGGCAACTCCACCAAACTTCACCAAACTGCCAACTTAAACCTTTGCCACGTCACCGCTCATAACCTCAACTACACTGGCTTCTCAAAGAAACCCCAAACCCTTAATGCACTGCAAAGGCTAAACAACCACAATGTGCTACTTTCAAGAAACACGAGCTGAACACAAACTCGACTGATACCCGGAGATACCGAGCAACCACCTCTCAGAGGTAAAACCTAAAGCAATTCTCGTCCCATTTCCACTGAGGCTTACTCAGTGTCCACAACAAATTTCTGGCAAGAGAACATCGACTAACAACTGGGAAAACTCTTTACAAAAAAAAAAAAATCCATTCGAACAACTTCTCAATGTCTTATCACAACTTACAATCTTCTTTAAGCTTCCACAACATTCGGTGCTTCAACGAACAAAACTTACAACCATGAGAGACTTGTAGATCAAAACAAACAACTCGGGGTTGCTTTACTGGCAACGACATGCTTCCACCGAACACTGTTCCACCAACAACACAACTTGTATCCATTATCGCAACAAAGTGCAACCAAGGCTCTCTATAACGATTCCCATAACAGGCGAGGCAAAAACAGAGACAAGGCAACCTACCTGCTCCACTAAAACAACAATGCACCAAGGCTACACTCACAAGGGCAAGATTGGGGAAACCAGGACAATCCAACTTTATGCTCTACACAACACCCTCAATAGTTACGTAAATTCAAGGGCAACCCGAACACTGAACAACACTGCTAAGCCAAACAACTCAACTCCATCACAAAAATAAAAAACAATTGATGCTCCAGCACTTAACTGGAAACATAACTGGAGAAGGACCAGGTTGCTAACACGCCACCCAAGACGATCATCAAGGCATATTTTACCACAAATTCTTCTCCATAAGAATTTTCTCCTTTTAGGCTCAAGCTCGGCGAACCATAAAACCAAAACGCTACGCATAACTGATAACTCGCTAACGCGAAGGGATTTATATAGCGAAACATTGAGTAAGCTAGTGAAATTCATAAGTAATTCGTTAAAGTTCGCTCGAAACCAGACAAGTTCGCGAACTTCACAACCTTACGGTTTTCTGAGTAAGGAAGATGTATTTTTCTATAAACTGTTAGAATTATTTAACATTGTTGTTTATGAGATGAAACAGTATTTCACTGTTATATATTCTTGCGAACGTGAACCAAGAGATTACATTCCAACTCGAAAGAGGCACGTGTCAGACATCCAACCAAGGATGCACAAGAGCCAAGAGTCGTGCAAGCGGACGAGATTAGCGGGACGTAGTGGAGAACGTGGAGCAAGAGAAGCGGACTCAAACTATTCCCTATAAAAGCAAACTCAAAAGACTAAGAAACTACAGAAAAAATATAGAACTAAAGCGCTGCCGACGGAGAAATTCTGAAGAGATTGGAAAAGAGAACAAACAGAACTCAAAAGACTAAGAAACTACAGATGATTTCGGTTTGATTTTTGTCGATTTTGTACCAATCCGACATTTTCGGTTTTTAAAAAATTGATCCGATCCAATGTCCAATAGAGCATAGAACCATTGGATCGGTTTTTAATAGATCCGATCCAATGTCCGATAAACTATGAAGTATGATCATTGGAAGCTTAATTTTTCATATAAATTGAATTCATTTTTCAAAAGAGAACAAACAAAACTTATAAAATGTTGAAATTTTCTAAAAAAGTAAATAAATCTTGAACTAATCAGTAAACTAAAAGTTTGAAAACAGTAAAATGGCAAAGTAAACAAATAAATATGTTCAGGATACCCTTTTAATATATGGGGAAAAAATAAAAATTGAACTCCAGAATTAGAAATTCATCACAATAATCAAGCTACCATCGAGAACAAAGCTATATAATATGCATAATTAGAGAAATAAAGAACATTAATAACCCGCAGGAGTTTTTCGATGCCAAAAAGGAACCTACAATTTCCGATTTCGACCAACTTTATCCTTCTTCTCTTCAACTCTGTTATATATCAAACTGTTGGAGTGCTTAGTCAAATTTAACATCATAAAATCGAATTTGGTCCCATCACATTACAAATCGACCTAAGAAAAATCAATAAAAAATGAAGAACAAGAGGAACATGTAAAGGCATATCGAATCGATGAAACAAAGAGGCGAAAGTAACATTTTCTACGGAAATTTAAGATGAGAAACTGATGGACCAAGAAGCTAAGGTGAACCATCCAAGAACTTCATAGTAAATCTCCATCAGAATCTGTTGTCGAATTCACCTGCAATGAAAAGTTGAAACGACGCGTAGGAGTTTTGAAAAGTCGAGAGAAGGGAAGCGGTAGAAAAGGGAAGCGGCAGAAAAGAGAAGCGGCTGAAAGTGAGGGATACGTGTGAGGAAGGATGTTATAAATTAGGGTTTTATTTTTTAAATTATTTATAATATCGATTCGGTTCGTTTTTTATCAGTTTTTTTAAAAAGAAACCGAACCGAACCAAAAACAATTTGGTTTTCTGCCCTTCAAACCGATTGATCCAATGCTTATCCAAAAAAGCGAACTAATCCATTGGATCGGTTCGGTTCGGTTCAGTCAGTTTTCGGTTTTGTTTTGCACCCCTACCTTTAAGGAGACTTGTCGTACATGAAGCCAACTCGACGCTCGAAGCTTTATAGTCGCTAGCAATTCACTATTTATAATTGTTTCGCCATTTTATTGCTTTATTTACTGTTTTTCCTTTATTGCTTTCTTTACAGCTTTTCGCAATTTTACTGCTTTATTTATCGCTTTTCGCATATTTTAAATTCTACTGTTTTATTCAAACGTTTACATTTATAAAGATCATTTATTCAATTCTGAGTTATTGTTATTATTCGCTTGTTTATTTAATTTTCAATTCAGGATTAGCAAAAATAGTATTCCTAAGTTAATTTGCAACGAAAGTCGTTTGCTGAATGTAAAGGTATAGGGAGAGAATCGAGAGATTCTGCTATTTAGCTTCGAGAGAAGTAAATATTTCTATACTTTAATCTAGGTATTTTGTAAACAAGAGTTTACAATTCGCATTCGCTTAGAGATAAGGTTTACTAGAATTTCAGTACAAAGTCAACGAACTTAAGATTCGAGAGAGCTAAGTAAGTTGAGCGTTAGTTGAAATTGTTTAATTAATCTGCAAAAAACTTTATTGCGAACTTCTGCAGCTTTATTACATTATTTTACTCACTCAAAAACCAACTTTTCACTAAACTACTTGATCACATAACAACCTGACAAATTGTTATAACACATTTTTGCATTTGCACCAACTTACAAATAGAAACGAACTAAATATAATTCCCTGTGGAGATGACTTATTACTTACTTTAAAACTTGCTTCAAACGATAATGTACACTTGCATTCTCAATTCGCAATAGAGGTTCATTTATTTTCGCTAACCGCGAACCACCTATTCAGCGAACAATAACCAACTCGACCATGCACAAACAAACCAACCGAACACGAACCTCCCAAACAACGAACTTCCAGGTCAAGTGCAACTCAACAAACCAAGCTTCCTTGAACCCCAAAGGTTGGAATGCATCCTCCTGTTGCAAACAACAAAAACAAACCTAAATGGGAGATCTTCCAACTCCTCGGTGCCAAAGATCAAACATGCATCATTATTGGTGCAACCACGAGAACTCCAAATGGAACAAGAGAACTTTCAAAAACCCAAACGGTCCATCCAACTTACTACAAACAACGAGAAGTTCCTTAACCAAACAGTCACTACCCATCCGGTAGAACAATAGCGCTACGAGCTTAACTGCCATAACTTGAACTATTTTGAAGGATTAAGAGTTCACCAACAACAGACAACTTTAATGCGGCTCCTGTCAAAAGAAACGATCCAGGGCAGGAAGCAACTCAACCAAACAAGCCTTTAAAACCAAACTTCCTCCTCAAGGCAACAACCATCCATACTTCCCACTTTAGAGCCACACTCAACACAAATGTTGAGAGCTGGGTCAATCTTCAAGTTCACAAATAGGAACACAACAAGGAAGACTGTAAAGACCCGACCCGAGTAGGGTCTCATTCTAGGCCCTTACCCTAATGCATGCTTTAATTACTCGAAATAAATGAAATATGAAAGGGCACGAATTAAATTCATTTATTCAAAATACCAACTATAAATAGATAAGTTAAATAAAACTAATGAGAATTTAGGGTACCCAGAATTAAATAATAGAAATCCCTTAGAAAACAGAGAAAACAACATAAACGTATCATGCCCTAACCAAGTTCATGCAGAAGGAGACAAACTCGAAGTAAAAGAAATAATGTTTGAAATTAAGAATTTTAATAAAAATGCAGCAAGCCCATGGTCTTTCAGCTCGATCATCCATCCTGGTAAAGCCCGTGGTTACCTGTGGAAACCCAC
>JBBMEF010053233.1:0-12496 GCA_037832685.1 Sicyos baderoa
TTTTCTACTAGTGAATTGGTGGTAACCTGACCTTAAGTCAATCTTTGAAAACACACAAGCTCCCTGGAGCTGGTCAAACAGGTCATCAATACGTGACATCGAGTACTTGTTCTTGATGGTCACTTTATTCAGTTCTCTATAATCGATGCACAGACGCACCAAACCATCCTTCTTCTTTACAAACAACACAGGTGCTCCCCACGGGGACACACTCGGTCTAATGAATCATTTGTCATGCATATCCTGCAACTGCTCCTTAAGCTCTTTCAACTCTACTGGTGCCATACGGTAAGGAGCTTTCGAGATAGGAAGGGTTCCTGGCTCAAGCTCTATGGTGAAGTCCACCTCTCTCTTAGGTGGTAAACCAGGCCACTATTCAGGGAAAACATCTGTAAACTCTTGCATGACTGGCACTTGATCGACAGACAACCGAACTCGACTCTCACTGGTCAACTTGGCTATGAAGCATGTTCGTTCAATGGGTGGTTCGCGGCTAGCAATCTTTTAATCCTATTGCGAATTAATAATGCAAGTGTACACTATCGTTGATGAAAGTTTTAAAGTAAGTAAAAATTCATCTACACGGGGATTAGTGATTAAAGTTATGCTTAAGCGAAATTAGAGAGTTAAAGTGATAAGGTAACAGGGAAATTTATTGGGAGTTTTGTTGGAAGTGAAATGAGTTTGCTAAAGCGAAATAAAAGCAAAGCTCAATTAACGAAATACTTAAGATGCAACGAATAATAAACTAACTCTAACAAATTAAAGACATCGGAAGGAGGTTAAGTCTTTTTGGAGAGTTTTGCTAGAGCGAAATATGATGTTAAGAAGCGAACTACTGATGGCTTTTTTCTTCTCTTTTGGCTTTCTCAAACTCTAGAAGTTGGCTCTTTCGAGCTCCTAGTTCGATTCTCTCGAACTCAAACAACAACTAAACCAAGTGATCAACGTTAAGCGGACCTTATCTCTAAGTGTTCTTAAGTTGGCTCTCTCGAGCTTTTAGTTCAGTTCTCTCGAACTCAAACAACAAACAAACTAAGCAAACAACATTAGGTGAACCTTATCTCTAAGTGTTTTTCCCAAATGCAAGTAAACTTAGCAAAACCTAATTATGACATGCAAGTTTGCTCTATTCCCTTTCTCTCGAAAGCGAAATAAAGTTCATACAAATAGTTAGCTAGACACAATGTATTTCAAGTTAGCACATGCATAATTAGTTTACATCTTGCTACCACTTCGCTTAAGCGAACTACTCTTTTTTACTTATTTCCTTCCGCTTATAAACTTAGCTAAACATGATGATAAATAGATTCAAAGCATAGTAAAAAGAAAAGTTCATCTTCAATTAAATGACGAAATAAAAAAGTATGGTCATAAAACAAGCGAAAATAAATAAAATGCAAGTAAAAAGGAACAAAGTTAAGAAGATGTCTGGTTGAAGTCACTAAAACAATGTCTCTTACTTGGCTTCAGCTATTCTCTATAACTTTGGCTAACTACTTCGCTAGAGCGAACTATCTACACTTAGACAAAATAAAATGACAACAATTTTGGTCGAAAGAAAACTTGACAAAGTGATCTCTCATTGAAAATGAAAGATAAGAGATATCTTTCAACAATGACAAAATGCTTCTATTTATATTGCTTCAGCCAAGGCTCTACTCCACGATCTCATGCCCCCGTCTTTTGCTCCACGATCTCACGTGCAATGGTTGAGATTGAAAAAGGCATTTCTCGGATCTTTGACACGTGTCTTTTTGCTATTTTTTCGAGAGCACATTTCGTTGGATTTGAGTTCGCTAAAGCGAACTCTTTAGCGACTCTACACTTAGCTCCACAAGGATTTGAGTTCTGGTTTGTTGTCTTCATGCTGACGAAGTGTTACTTCATCTGGTGGGCTTTGTTGAATATTGAGACGAGGTGTGTTTGGCTTTCGTCGAAGCGTTACTTCGTCGTGATTGGTTTTAACAAACAACTTTGTCTTGATGAGCTTTCTTAAGTTCGCTTAGGCGAACTTCCCTGCATGCTTGAATTGTACTTTACTTCATTAAGTTTGCTATAGACACTTAAAAGACAATTAAATCCTTCAACACAATATAATTGCACACAATCAAGCACTTTTGCTACAGCCAAACTTCTAAATTGCATCTTACTCAGAAAACTATAGGATTGTTCGCTTAGGCGAACCATTGTTATAACAGAGCGAAAGTTCATGTTAATTCCATTAAATATTAACAAATTCATATAAAATATATCTTATTTTCCTACTTTAACTCTCAATTCTTGAGAGTTATCACACCCTCAAACTTACACTATTGCTCGTCTCGAGAAATAGCTCCGTTTTAATGGAGGGAATTTGATTTTTAGTTTTGACATCTCAATCATTGGTAAACATCTCAATCATTTTCCCCTTGGGACGATGTCCCAGCTGTCTTAGAACCAATGCGCAAGCTCTGGTTGGCTGGCCTCGAACTTCCTCTTCCTCTGCGAGTAGTCGGCATGCTGGCGATCTACTCCCAAACCAACAACGAGTCAGAACCTGCTCGTTCCCGCTCTACAATAAATAAAACATGTACATGCTAGATGCAAAATAAGATCGTAATTCTTAACCCTTAAAAAATTAAACTTACGGACGTACCTGACGGCTTTTGGAGCACTGAGATCATGAGGAATACGACCTACACAGTAAGTCAGTCTACAGAATCAATGACTCTGGACTCTAATACAAACTGTAAAGACCCGACCCAAAGAGGGTCCTAAACCTAGGCCTTTACGAATACATGCCTTTAAAATTAAAGAAATAAAGTGCAAGAACGTCATTCAGATTCTTAGTAACTAAAAACATTACGCAAAACACTTAAACATATACATCCCTGGCCAGAGAATACTTTAAAACAAATAACTTCTTCTTAAACTCATAAACAGAATCTAGATGAACATTCAAGGGAAAAATAACTTAAGGGCTCCGTGCTCTGTCTACATGCATTCCAGTTCACAAAGTAAAACATGTTTTTGCTTAGAGTTTAAAAACATAAAACATCTTAAATAATCCAAGTAAGAGAAGCGGTCCCCCCATGATCCTCCAGCTGCCTCCACTAGCCATCCAGTCGTGGTCCTAAGTTACCTGGTGGAAAAGACCACAGAAAATAAGGGTGAGCGACGAGTCACTCAGGAAGAATTCCCAACCGGGGTACAATACGATAAATACATCATCTAGCCAGAAAGTACATACAAGCAAACACCAGGCAGGCTCTACTAAACAATCTTGGCTAAACAGCCTAAGTAAAGAGGGTTGCCAACTCATGGTCTTACTATGTTGCCCAAGAGGGTCTTACACCTATGAGATATATGTATCTCGACACATCTATGAGGTATCTGTACCCCGACACAACTATGAGGTATCGATACCTCGGCACAACTATGAGGTATTTGTACTCCGACACAATGAGGTATATGTATCCTGGCACAATTAGGAGATATTTGTATCTCAACATACATGAGTTATCTGAACTCCTAGTGGCCACGAGCTATCTATAGCTCAACACAATAGGAGTTATCTGTAACTCAACACACTGACCAGAAGCTATCTGTAGCTCAACAACCTAAGAGTTATGTGTAACTCACACACTGGCCAGGAGCTATCTGTAGCTCAACACAAGTAGGTTATTTGTAACCCAACATTCCTATGTTCCACACACTCCCCCTCGGCATTCATCACTCAAACAGAACTCTAAGCCTAACGAGTAACTAAATCCAAGGCACATGCTAACAGATAAAATAAACTAACAGAACTAACATGCCCGAAAGAAAATGACACATGCCAGCCAGAACGTTTTAAGAAACCTATCCACTACACATCAGTAAGAAAGCATGAATACAACAAGCTATTAGCAGTTATCGCAGGGTCCACACAACCCTGGTAAGAGATCCTTACCTGGTTGCACGAATTAAAACACGCAGAACAAAGGTACTCCTAAGCTGCAATCTCAATGAAGAACCTAGCAAGAATATATTATAACAACGATTAATAAACATGGAAACCATTAAGAACAACCCCTAATTCAACCAGGACAGTAGCAAAGAAACCGTACCCAACCAATCATCAAAGGCCCGAATGAAGATCGAACAAATCGGAGCGGGGCTGTCCGCGGCTGCACGCTGAAGACATTGATGTTGCGGTGTGTCGCTAGCGCCAAGAACGTGCGGCGAAGGCTGGGCGCATGCACGAAACAACGATGCAGGTGCTGGTTCGGCGCGGTGGCTCAAGCAAACGAGACGGGTGGATGATGTTGCTGGCGACGAAGCAGAGCGGGTAGTGCGGTACAGCTGCTAACGCGAACGGCTCGGGCTCGGGCGCTGGCATTGAATCGATGCTGGTTTGTTGTTCGGTGGGGCGAGTGGCTCGGTCTTGCGAATTGCGAAGGTTCGGGCAGTAGCTAATCTCAACAAGAATCCACCACGAAACAAGACGAATCAACCCACGACAACACAAGCCTAAATCGAAACCAAGAAGAAGAAGAAGAAGAGGAACGATGAATTACCTTGAAATTGATGAGGAACGAGCGATGGAACCAAGAAGCTTGCGCGAACTCCAAGAACGGCCAATGCAAAATACGTGAATGAGATGCTTCCCAACCAAAAGCCCTAATCTTGATTTTAATTCAATTAAATCATTTAATTTACAAAAAAACCCTCCTTCGAGCCCTGGCCTTGGCACTTTTAAAATCCCTTATTTTTCCCCTACAAACCAACCTTCCAAGCAATAGATCTTAGGTTCGAAACCCACCAAGGACCAAATTAAATTCTTCTTTAATTATAATTACAAACAAACTCTGAAAGGCTCAACAACCACAATGTACTCCGAGTCTGTAACATACCACCGAAACATCGATAACTCAAATATTGTGCACTGCCACCAAGGCAGAGGCAAGACCAACCGGTAAGCTACCACTCCAACTTGTTCCCAAACCTCAAAGGACTCGCAAACCTGAAACTCAACTTTTCTCGCATACCGAACTTCAAGCACGACACAACGGTGCCACTTTCAAGAAACACGAGCTGATTCACTTTACACTCAATAACTCTATGTCAAACATCGACATAGCTTGCTCCCAGAGCTACGTTGTCAACAAATGATCCCGGAACCTCTGAACTGAGCTGGTAGTCGACTGTAACAACTCGGGACCCAAAACCTGCATGACACCAACCTCTTCCCAGATAACTGGAGAACCTCAAGGCTTACAAAACAAGGCCCCAAACGGTACCAACTGACTTGCTGACCGAAAACTGCTATTGTTGCAAGCGAACTCAACAGAACACGTACATAACCCAAACTTATCTTGTAGCACGGCCAGACACCTACCCCACAGACACCCCGTGGTGCCGAACAACAACAACACCTAGAGTTAGGGTCCAAAGCAGAACTCTTCCTACTCCCACCGAGGCTCGCCTCGTGGCTGCAACAAACCAAACCTACAACCGCCAGAACTCTTTTAAAAACAACTTAAACAACTCGAGGTTACTCAGGTGGCTAACAATCAGCTAAAATGAAGCATTGCTCGACTAACAACCAAAACTTGCATCCAATACCAAAGGTAAAATGCCACCAAAACTCTGTGCAACGGTTGCTGACAGGAGAGACAACACTGAGGCAAAAGCAACCTTCTTGCTCCACCGAAACATCAAACACACACTACTGAAGGCACTAGGGCAACAAGAACCAAATGGTACACCCCCAATGGAAAAGACGAGAAAACAAAAATAGTCAACTTTCTCTTCATCACCACAGCCTTGAGAGCTACGCATAACTCAAAAGCAACCGAACAATGAACAACTCCTCAATGCCAACCAACTCAACCTAGCTCATAGCTCAAACACGAATTGTTGTCTTAGAACAAAACTTGAAACAGGGCTTGAAAAGGGCTAGGTCGCCAACACGCAACCCAGAACAAACCAACGAGGCAACAGTCACCACAAATTCTTCACCAGAAGAATTCCCCCCTTTTAAGCTCAAGCCCGATGAACCACAAAACCAAAACACCACGCACAACCAACTCACTAAGCACAACAAGCTTTCCAACACAAAGGGTTTGGAACGCACCACTCTGATGCTACCAACAAAAACCAACCTGAACGAGAATCTTTCCACCTATCAAACAACGACGTCCAGAACATGCTCCCTTGGACAACCAACAACTCCATCTACAGAACAAGAGATCTCCCAAAGCTCAAACGGTCTATCAAACTCACTATGGAACAACAAGAAGTCCTTTAACTAAACACCCTTTACCCATTGGGTAGAACAACAATGCTACGAGCTCATCTGCCAAACCCAAACTCTTTTGAAGGACAAAGAGTTTATCAACAACTTAGCAACTTACATGCAGTTACTCACAAGAGAACATACAAGGGCAGAAAACAACTCAACTAACCCAAACAACACGCTCGAGTGAAATGTGGCAATCAACCAACAAGCTTTTCAAACAGACTCCCTTCTCAAGGAAACAAGGCTAACACTTCCCACTTTAGAACTACACTCAACACATATATCGAGAACTGGGTCAGCCTTCAACCATCCACAATATGGGGACGCAGCAAGAGTGGCAACACCATCTTTGCTCCTTGATCACCTCCAAGCTATCTCCTAACATCAACCGAAAAAGACAGAAGCTTCATGTAGAACTAAACCCAACAAAAGTTCGCAAAGCAGAAAAAAATTCAATCTAACAACTCAAACAATCAACATGCATTGTAATCCATAAAATTGGAAGAATTAATTCATATAAGGAACTTGGAGCGTAAAATTATAAATAAGTGTAAATCACGCATGCAAAGCATTTGTGGAGCTAAATGCGAAACTTTGAGATTTAGCACAAGAAATAACTGAAAGTAGCATGATTTATTACCTTTAGCACGATTTACTCTGTTTGCTATTTTTCGCAGGACAAGACGACAACGCGAAGTAGAATCAGGGAACCACATTAAGTAAAAGATACACGATCGATGAGGCGGAAGCCGACAGAAAATCACTATAGGAAAGAATCACTTGACAGCATGAAATTGACTAACCAGACAATTACGAGATGGATTGGTGTAATCAAGGGATTCTTGAATCGGGCAGATTTTGACCAAGTTGGCGAGCGTAACTATGGAAATGATCGGGAAATTAAAAGCATACCTAATTTGGAGATTTGGAGAACTGAAGACCTAGTAGGCATTATAAATTTGTAATAGTTTTAGGGTTGGAATTTGAAGGAGTTGAACGACTGTGAGATTTGTATGTTCTCGGCTACGAGGAACATCTCAGGGAGTTATCTGTTTTTATTTTCTTTACTTTGAACTTCATATCGTTGAATAACATTTTAGCATGTTTTCCATGACTATTTGTGTGTTATTTATTTGTGGTATGAACTAACTTCCTTAGGGCGAGGTTAGGGAAAAGTGAGTGTTAGTAGTATGTTTTAGGGAGAGTTAGGAATGATGCTTTAGGACATGGAATTTAGGTTCTTAATTTAATAGTAAGTGTCGACCGGCCATCCACACGAGCTAATAGGTTGTAATTCAAAGTTTAGTAATAAACGCGTCACTGTTATACATCTCGCGCTCCCAATTTAATTACTTCAAGTCGCGGCGGAAGTCGGGCCTGATGCGAACCAATGCAGAAGCAAAGGTTGTTTAGCGCAGTGTAATAAAAATTTCTTACCGCATGACTCTCACTAACACATCGCTGCTATACTCATAATATCTACCATATGCCCTCTTTTCTCGCATATATTTCAACTATTGTTTGTTTACTTTTATTTACTTATTGTCTTATCTCAATATCATCAATCCAATACAAAATCCAATTGTTTACTGTCTTTTATTTCAATTCTAAACACCACCTTTGGATAAATTCCAGTCTCTGTGGAAATACGATAATTTACTTATTGCTTACTGCAGACTGTGTACACTTGCACGTAATCACGCAATCAACCACCCTGAAAGGTTTAGACCATTTAGATTTAAGTTTTCCAGGAAAAAGCTTAAAACATGAATTAAAAAGAAGCACTCGTTGTCCTGTTTCAAACATCTTTGGTCTGATTTTCTTGTCATGCCAAGCTTTAGTTTTTTCCTTGTAAATCTTAGCATTCTCATTGGCAGAAATTCTATATTCATCAAGCTCTAAAAGTTGAGTCATCCGAGCTGCCCCAGATATATTCAAATCAAGGTTAAGCTTTTTAATAGCCCAGAATGCTTTATGCTCTAATTCTAGCGGTAGGTGACATGCCTTGCTGAACACAAGCTGATATGGAGACATTCCAAGTGGTGTTTTGAATGCGGTGCGGTATGCCGACAAAGCATCGTCTATTCGCATTAGCCAATCTTTTCTGGATGGTGCAACCACTTTTTCCAAAATACTTTTGATTTCTCTATTTGAAACCTCTGCTTGTCCATTCGACTGTGGATGGTAAGGTGTAGCTACTCTGTGCTTTATATTGTATTTCCGCAAAACATTCGCCATGACATGATTTATGAAGTGAGTTCCCTTATCACTTACCAATGCTCTAGGCGTTCCGAATCGTGTGAAAATGTTCTTATGTAGAAATCTGATTACAGTCTTAGAATCATTCAGTGGACTGACAATGGCTTCCACCCATTTGGATACATAATCAACAGCCACAAGAATGTACAGATTGCTTTTAGATGGTGGAAATGGGCCCATGAATTCTATACCCCAAACATCAAAAAGTTCAATCTCATGGATGCATGTCATCGCATTTCGTCTTTGGTACCAATATTTCCGCGTCTTTGGCATTTATCGCATGTCTTCACATGATAATGTGCATCTTTAAAAATAGTTGGCCAATATAATCCTGATTGGTACATTTTTGCAGCTGTCTTCAATCCATCGAAATGTCCTCGATATGGTGCATTGTGGCATTTCTCTAGCACTTCGTCGATTTCATTCTCGGGAACACATCTTCTAATGATTATATCAGCACATTGTTTGAACAAAAATGGTTCATCCCAATAATAGTGTTTAACATCAGCATTAAATTTCTTCTTTTGTTCTGTTGTCAAATTTGGAGGTAGAATTTCTGTAACAAGGTAATTTGCAATATCAGCAAACTAAGGTCGTTCTTCTATCTGCAATGTTGTAGCATTAAAAAAAAATTCATCTGGAAAATTCTCGGAAATTGAAATTCATTTTCCTTCTTCCTTTGCTTGTTTTAACCTCAATAAGTGATCAACAATCACATTTTCACTGCCTTTCTTATCCTTCACTTCAATATCAAATTCTTGCAATAAAAGTATCCATCGAATCAATCTTGGTTTCGCATCTTGTTTAGCCATTAGGTACCGAATAGCAGCATGGTAAGTGAATATAGTTATCTTCGAACCAACCAAATATGATCTAAACTTTTCTTATGCGAAAACTACTGCTAACAACTCTTTTTCAATAGCTGTGTAATTCACTTCAGCCTCATTCAAAGTCTTACTCGCATAGTAGATTGGCTGAAAAATCTTCTTACCTCTTTGTCCAAGCACTCGCCGACTGCATAGTCACTAGCATCGCACATGAGTTCAAATGGTTTGGTCCAATTTGGTGAAATCATGATTAGTGCGGTGATCATAGCATTTTGCAACGCATTAAACGCTTTCAAACAATCTTTACTGAAAATGAGTTCTCTATTGACTTCAAGCAATTCACACAAAGGTTTTGAAATCTTTGAAAAGTCCTTTATGAAACGATGATATAAACTAGCATGTCCCAAGAAGCTCCGAATGCTCTTGATATTGCTAGGTGGTTCTAGTTTCTCAATAACTTCTATTTTTGCCCGGTCAACTTCCATACCTTTCTTTGAAATTTTATGCTCCAAGACTATTCCTTCTTTTACCATAAAATGGCATGTCTCCTAGTTCAGCACAGGATTAGTCTCAATGCATCTTTTCAAGACTTTCCCCAAATTGGACAAGCAGTCATCAAAAGATCTCCCAAAAACTGTAAAATCATCCATGAAAATTTCTACAATGTCTTCAATCAGATCAAAAAATATAGCCATCATACAACATTGGAACGTTGTTGGCGCATTGCATAATCAGAAGGGAATTCGTCTAAATGCAAAAATTCCATAAAGGCATGTGAAAGTAGTCTTTTCTTGGTCCTTGGGATCTATTGTTATCAGATTGTACCTAGAATACTCATCTAGAAAACAATAGTATTCTTGACCGGCTAGTCTGTCCAGCATTTGATCAATATGTGGCAATGGGAAGTGATCCTTCTTAGTAGCTTTGTTGAGTCTTCTATAGTGAATACAAATTCTCCAGCCAGTAACTGCCCTTATTGTGATTAGTTCATTATCTTTATTTTTAACCATTGTCATCCCACCTTTCTTAGGAACACATTGTACTGGACTAACTCAATTGCTATCATTGATCGGATAAATGATTCCAACATCCAGCCATTGTATTACTTCTTTCTTCACAACCTCTTTCATCATTGGGTTTAGTCTTCTTTGCTACTCAATCGACTTGAAGTTCCCTTCTTCCAAGTTTATTTTATGCATATAGAAGGATGGACTGATGCCTACAATGTCAACAATCGTCCAACCTATTGCTCTTTTATGCTGCTTCAGCATTTCTATTAGCATTTTTTTCTCTTTCTGGAATGAGATCTGAAGCAATAATAATTGACAGTGTGTCTTCAGTTCCTAAATATGCATACTTCAAATGTTGAGGTAACGATTTTAGCTCTAACTCAGGGGGTTTTTCCACATATGGTTTCAAGGTAGCCTGATTTCGTTCACCCAAATGCAAAGCCTCAAACTAACTCATGTTGATCAAAGCATTACAAGCTTCTAATTCTTCCTGACTTAATGTCCCCAGCATTTCTTTTAATGATTATGCCTTGGAAATTTTGCTTGCTGGTTTTTCAATGCTTCGAAGAAATTCTTCATTTGTATTAAAAAATGAGCACTCTTCCAAGTCAGCTGGGCATTTCATTGAGTTATCATTGCTAAACTAGACTCCTTGATCATTCATTCTTAAGGTAATTGTACCCTTGTGAACATCAAATATGGATTTTTTTTCCCATTCTTAAGGTAATTGTACCCATGTGAACATCAAATATTCTATTAGGTCAATCATGGGTTCTTTTCAAGAATGGGAAAAAATATTTCCATTAACCTTTTTAAATATGGATTTTTTCCCATTTGAAATTACATGAATTCTTATAATTTAAAAGGAGTTGTCCTTTAATAATAAGCCACATATTAGGCAAACACAACATTCTTATTAAATGAAATAAATATTATTTAATTCAAAATAAGGCCAAAACAATCAATTTAAATTAAGGAATCAATTATCTCCAATAATTATAAATTAACCTAAGTATTGAGTTGAAAAATTCTAGGCATTACAAGTGATAGCAAGAATGAGCTTAATAGTTACAACCTTTGCAACAAGAGAAAACGTGTCCATATAATCAATACCTTCCTGTTGATTGTATCCCCTTGCTACTAAACGAGTTTTGTATCTATTAATGTTACCATCAGCCTTGTATTTAATTTATACACCCATTTACAACCTATTGTGTGTTGACCAACAGGTAATGGGATAAAAGACCAAGTTTTTGTTCTTTCCATAGGCCTATCTCATCATCCATAGCAGCCCGCCAATGAAGGAATTTTAATGCTTAGTGATAATAAGATGGCTCATAAGAAGTAGATATTTGGAGAGCAAATAGCTTACTCTTAGAAGAAAGTTTATCATAAGATAAATGAGCTTGAAGGGGATGATATCCAAGGCTCATTTATTAACATATTACAATGATACTCTTGAAGAAAACTTGGTGGCTGTCGAGACCGATTAGATCTTTTTAGGTTGGTGATTGGTACCTCATTAGATCTTCTTAGGTTGTGTTGATGCAGCATGAACTAATTGTTCATCGGTATTAGAAGGAACTAAAACTCAACAAGAATTTGAGGTGTGGAAACCTCATTCGAAATATATGCAAAAGGAGTAATAAATATCATTGGATCAAGCAGGCTGCTCATTGTTATTAAGAGCAGTATCTATTTCAAGAAATTCTTCATTCTCCAAGATGTTGTTGACAAATTTTGTTGTTCTACATTTTCCCTTAGAGTCATAGAAGAAGTATGAGTATTGAAATGAACTTATATACACATGATATCTATGTTCTCAACAGAGTCATTGTCATGAAAGGGATAATACTTCTTCATGAAAATGAACATCTCGAGAGATAAATGATTTGTTTCCTATTTAGATCATAAACTTTGAATCATTTTATTTCAGGTGGGTAACCAATTAAAATACATTTTGAGGCTCTTGGTGCAAACTTGGAACCATTGACTTGAAGAGTGGATACGTAACAGAGACAACCAAAAGTGCGAAGATTGTCATGGGGGGGGGGGGGGATTGATACAGGATGAAAGATGGGGTAAGTAGCTGTTAAAACACAGTCTCCTCAAAAACTAACCGGGCCTTTAGATTG
>JBBMEF010053273.1:0-12492 GCA_037832685.1 Sicyos baderoa
AATCCGATGACAATCCTGAATGATCGAACTAGGGATTTTAAAACAATTCATACAATAAGTGGGCAGCGCCTGTAGAACTGATTTAATAAGAACTTCCTTTCCGCCTGCAGAAAAAAACTTATGTTTCCACTTGAAAAGATTCTTCCATAACTTATCCTTAAGGAATTTGAAGGACAATTTTTTTGAACCAGTAAGAGAAGCCGGGATCCCCAAATACTTCAAGTGTTGGTCTACTTGAACCACCTGAAGCTTGTGAACAATAAAATCAATCTCCTCCTGATTTGTATTAGGACTGAAGCAAATAGCCGACTTATCAAAATTAACCTCTTGGCCTGTCAATTTAGTATATAACTCCAAAGCATCCCAAACACACTGAGCTTCCTCCGCTTTTGCACGAAAAAATAGGAGGCAATCATCAGCAAAAAAAAGGTGAGAGATCGATGGAGCTCCCCGCGCAACTTTAATGCCTGCAATCGACTGACTAACTTCCAAAGAGTTTAAGATTCTAGAAAGGCCTTCAGTACATAAGAGGAAAAGATAAGGAGACAGAGGATCCCCTTGTCTTAACCCCCTAGAAGGAATCACCTTACCCGATCTAACACCATTAACCCCCGAGAATTGGTATTTGTTCTGGACAAAAATATATATTTTTCTTATTCTAAGCAACAATTTAGATTTATGGCTAATTTTACACAAACTCCAAATAAAACGCTACGGATCCGCAAACCTTCCATTGATTACTTTCTCTCCTCGTCTCCTCCATTTCATTTAATTCTCAATTTTTGTTTGTTTTTCTCTTAATTTCATCATGGCCAATGCCGAAACCCTCCAAGAATCGAGCCCATTTTTGGGCAAAGTCGTTCAAAATCCAGATGAGAAGGATGCCCATTACAGCCCCACCGGTGTTGGCTCCGATGCGGCTGAGGAGAACGACGGCGGCGACGGCTGCGCTTGTGGGTGGACCGCCGATGGGCTGCCGGTTCATGGCAGTGTGGTGGGCGAGCCGGTCGGTCGGGCCCAATGGGAAACTGGTCTCTTCAGTTTTCTTGGGCGAAACGATGAGTTCTGCAGCAGCGATCTTGAAGTTTGTATGTCTACCTTCTTGTTTTTGTTTTTTTTTCAACTTTTGTTGTAATTTTTTGGATATTGTGGGGTTCTGTTTTGAGGTGGAATCCGATATTATCTAATATGTATTAGAGCTGCACGTGGTGGCCAATGGTTATCGATTTGGACCCACTCAAGCGGGTATAAGCTTTATTGGGTGTTTCGAAATTTGGGGATTAATAATCCATAAAGAGAAACTCCGATACATATTAGATAATAGGAAGTTCTACCTCGTGTGTTATTGGTCTCCAAAATTTCAATACGACCCAAATGCTTAAATAATCTAAGCCGATAATTTGGATCCGCCTAAGCGGGCGTAAGCTTATATCCGGTATTTGATTCAAAAAATCTTAGGTGATTTACCTTGCTCTTAGAAACAATAGAGATCGTTTCTATATTTGTTGCTTTTTCTAGACAAAATGCTGAACTTTCTTGTATTCATTCATATTTGAAGAATATTTAGGGTGCCTTGTGTGTATGTGTTTTGACAATACACATTACAATCTTATGCTATGTGGTTTGCCTTCTACTGATGTATTTTCATAGTAGCCACCTATCTCGAATTAATTTTCAATAAATTTATTCACAACATTAAAAGGGTCAGACAGTTGTTCCATGAAATCAATTGAGGTATACCGTATACGTCCCAATTTGAAACTCTTTGTGACATTAATTTGTAGACACCTCTTGTGTCTCCATTTCTTCGATGTCTCCTAATGGCTTACCTAGGGACGGGTGTAGTTACCTCGAGTATAGTGGAGCGAAGCTTTGATTGCTCGGTTCCAAAAAAAAAACCAAAGGAAAAGTTGAGGTATACACAAACCGGCTCAGACACTCACGAATACCAAAAACAATTGCCAACCCTTATTTGGGCAGTAGTATACTGATATTTTTTTAGCCAAGTGGAGCATAGCTCTAGCAGCATCATGTACGGTCTAGTAATCAAGAGGTTATAGGTTCGAAACCCCACACCCTTAAATGTTGTTGAATTAAAAAAAGAAACTGATATATTTTCAAATAGAATTTCAGAAAATATCAGGGCTATGCAGAATTGTTTAGTTCTCTAATACCATGTACCTATGCTACCACTTGTATTATTGTATAGATTAGGCAGTAAAGGCTGTTTGCTGAATTTTCTGTGACCATAAACAAGTCGTTAATGTTGTTTATAGAGTTCAAAAGTCTACCACCTAGTTCTTAAGTTTCCATTGAATACCGAGTCTAATCCTGAATTTTCTGAAGATTTTCTTGATGACCAAATGTTATAAGGTCAAACGATTTGTCTCGTGATATAGTCGAGTTAAGATGATCTGGACACTCACGAACATTGAAAAAAAGTGTTAATGAAATTGAAATGGAATTAGATAAAAATAAGGCAAAGTAAGTAACAAGTATGAATCACTGTTTGTAGGTCTTCTTGGAAGTGTGGCTCCTTGTATGCTGTATGGAACCAATGCAGAGAGACTTGGGTCTACTCCTGGGACATTTGCAAACCATTGCTTGTCCTATTCTGGTCTCTACTTAATTGGAACCTCTCTCTTTGGTTGGAACTTCTTTGCTCCATGGTTTACATATCCTACTCGTACCGTTGTCCGCCGGACGTTCAACCTAGAGGCAAGTTAAACCTACTCTTTTGATATGACTTCGATTGATGCGGATTGATGCGCGAGTTTATTCGTTAGTGTTCTCATGACGAGCAGGGTAACTGCGAGGCACTTCATAGGACATGTGGCTGTTGCGGAGTCTGTGTCGAAGACGAAGTTCAGCGCGAGCACTGTGAATCTTTCTGCGACTTTGAAACTCATATCTTCTGCCACACATGTGCACTTTGCCAGGAGGGTCGTGAGCTTCGTCGAAGGATGCCTCACCCCGGGTTCAATTCTCGTTCGGTGTTGGTCATGATTCCACCTGCAGAACAGAACATGGGGCGTGGAGTCTGAGATCGCCGTCCTGCTTCATCTTTCGTGTTTCTGTTGCAGAATCTGTATGAAAGGGGTTGATGACCAACCTGGATGTTAATCATTCAAAGGGGAAGTTTTATTGTTTGTATATCATATTTGTGGATTATATTTTGTTCTTTTTATGTATAGAATGTATTGAAGATTTATGGCAACCAGGACCAGCTTTGTTTCGTTTAGTTTGGATTCTGATTTTATTTTTTCCTTTCACTTTAACCAAACAGATGATTTTGTCTCTTTTACTCTAAAATTACAAATAAAAAGGAAACATCTTGAGAATGCACTATAAAATAAATAAAAAAAGAAGATAAATATAACGAAAATTTTATAATTTTTTTTGGATTTTTTTCGATCCCTTTTTATAGGGATTTCCCACCCCGTTAAGGATGCACGGTCCTGCGAATAAAATGAACATTTCCAATGAACAAGGTGCTGAACAATAGTAGAAAATTTCAATGTGTCAACTTAGCAAATCATTTATCCTAAAAATGATATGTCAATTGATTGTTGATTAGATTTGGTCTCTGGTGACATGGAAAGACACAAATGATATTGTCTACAACTTAATGTCATATGTGGGTCTCGACCAACTAGAGCATATTGTGTATAAATCTATCACCATTTTTGTAACGTATTAGCGGTTGACACGTCGACAATCCTTTCTAATCTCTCCTTCTTGACCGATGAGAGGATTATTTTGAGACATCAAAATCACAGCCCTAGCGAATTGTTGTAGAAAGTAGGTATTATTGGAGGCCATTTGTTGGACATAAGGAAGAGTTATTGGGCTCGAGCCCAATTGCTGGTCCACCAATAAAAGGGCCTTTTGGCCCAATACGTTTTTGTAGTAGTTGTTGTCCAGCACCATTGGGCTTTCCAAATCGTTTCTCGCGTATTGGACCGCCTTCGGGTTCGGGTTCGGGTCCGGGCATCTGTGTTTTAGATACTCTGCGTGTTCTGGGTCGAGAGTCGGGTCGACAATCGGGTAAAGCCGGTTCACTAGATTCACGCAGTGGACCCGACCCACTGAGTGAGCTCCTGAACATATACACACAAAATAATTATAAATATAGATAAATTTTAAAATATTTGCATCCATAATCATCAATATATATCAGGTAAAGCTGATTCACTAACCAACTGGGTGAGCTCATATACAATTAGAATTGGGGAAAGGTCAGGATAAAAGATTAAATACATCATTTTTCTTTAAAAGAATTATTTAAAATGTTTTGAACATCTTAGTGACATTTCAAATATCAATGACTTTAGATTTACATATTCCAAAGATTTTGAGATGGTTTAGAAAAAATAAATAAATTACTGATTGCTTTTAATTTTTCTTTAATCAGTTAACTTAATCATGATCTCTCAATGAAAAAACCAAAATTTAGTAGTTTTATTGGGAAGGTAAATTTATAAAATTTGGGATTTAATAACTACTTTGATTTAGTTATAAAAATAAATAAATTTAGTATATAAATACCACCAACTCATGGGCGTGTAATATTAGGCTGTTTGATTTTTTTTGACGTTGTCCCCGGTCACTAGTGAGTCTCGAACCTGGAACCTTAAAGGGAGCATACTCTCAAAGTCCAAGTAGTCATCTACTGTGCCACCCCTTGGGGACAGGCTGTTTGATTTGATAGTAATTTATTTTTGTGAAAACAATTGTGCTGTTTTTTCATAATAGAATAAGAAAAAACCCAAAACTAACCAATTTTTTTTAAAAAATAAAATAAAATTGAACGGGCTTTGTTTTGTTTTATTTATAAATATCTGAAAATCCTAATCAATTTTCAATTTTCTTAATGCCGGTAGAATTTTAAAAAATAAATAAACACGTTTTACATTAAAAAAAGAAAGAAAAAAAAGAAAAAGAAATAGTTCGTGTTTAAAAAATCTTCATTAACTGATTATAAACCCTAAAATTTTAAAATTCCTAATGAAAGGTGAGGCCAAATTTTAATGCAAAATTAAATGGGTGATTTAAGATTTGAAGAGAATCTTAACAAATCATAATCAGCCATTTGATTTGAAATTCTTGTTTAGGCCACTATAAAATAATCAACACTAAAAATAAGATAAAGATATAATTAAAGTTATCTCAGATTTTAACAATCATTCATGCATCTCTCCCAAAACTCTAACCACCCAATATAATGAGAAAACAGCCAAATATAAAAATTTATAAGAAATTTGTGATGTATACTAACTTTAGAACCATCTATTAAAATTATAGCACATTTTTATCAAAAATTCGTTTATACCAAAATTGAGTGATTGAACTCAATTGAACTCAATCAATAACTAGTGATTGAACTCAACCAATTTGTTAAGTGAAATCAATAACTAGTTATTGAACTCGGATTGAACTCAATCACTTACTATTTTTAGTTTTTTGGTATATGGTATATATGCAATTATTTTCAGTTTTATGTTATAGATGTAATATTTTAGCCAATTTTTGTTATACAAATTTATATGTAAAAAAAAAAAGGAAAATCAAATATACAATATAAGTAATATTCATCCTACAATATAATTAAGATATTAATATTAATTATAACATATAAAAAATGTTACTTATACCATATATTTGACCATGATTGTTAAATAGATATTTTTTTTTTTTGCCTATTATTGTAAATATTTTTTCAATTTGGTCTATTCATGTAAAAGCCCAAAAAAAATTAAAGCAAAAAAAGAAAAAAAAAAAGAAAAAAAAGTAATGGAATTAAACCTAAAAGAGCCACAGTAGCTTCAACATCAATGCCAATGTCACCAAAGCTTGAGAGAACCAATGAAAGAGAGTCATTGTGATTTGGTATAAACTCTTCCACCACTGCTTCATAGCTTTCTTTCCCATCTTTTCTCCCTGTTTTCATTTCCATCTCCATTCCCCCTAACTATAATTAACATTTTTGCATCATTCAAATATTAATATTACCATAAAAATATAACATTTTTTTTACTTCTTCATGATAAATTATATATATAGAATGTTTAAAAATTAAAATGAAACAAATTTTAAAGTTTAATAACGGAACAAATGACCCATCGATCATGACAACCGATCTCCTTTAGTATGATTTTGTCCAAAACCATCAACGAGTGTTTCTCTCTCCTTTAGTATGATTTTGTCCAAAACCATCGACCAGTGTTTCTCGTTTCTTAAAATGAGAAACAAACTTCTCTAGTAACCGTTTTCATTTCTTGTTTAAAAAAAAAAGAATAAAAATAAAATAATATTTGGCTTAAAAAAGAGTAACAGTTTCTCTTGTTCCATTTCTCTTTTTTAGTGTATTTTATTTGTGATGTTTCTATTACTATTTAGGACCGCACATATTTGAATAATATTAGCCATTGACTTTATTAGAAGCGTGATTCATAAATTATTACTTTCTCCCTATTTTAAAAAGTCTGAAAACAATTAGAAATAAGAAATAAGAAACAAGAAACACAACATAACTAAACGAGCCCCGAATAGCCAACCATAAACCTTTATATTGAAGTGATATAGTTCACTCCTCCATGTTAATATGATATTGGTTTTACTTTTTGTCATCACCCTAAAGGCTTGAAGCAACGTGGGATACTTTGTTTATCCAATGATTGACGTGGGACAATGGTCGAATTCTCAACAATATATAATATTCGACGAGCAAAATGAAATAAATAAATAATTAATTAATTAATTAATGAAATTAGTAAATAAATACCAGAATAATGGCATCTCTTGCAGCAAGAGCCATGACATCAGCACAAGAAACAGTGTTGGGGCATTCATTTTCAAGGGCTTGTTTGATTTTGTTTACATATTTGAAATTCCTTATCCCAAAGCTCCTTGGGGATTTCATCTCTGAAATTATTTCACCTTCTTCATTTTCAATCTCTAACAAAAGAGATGCATCACATGACTGTTTTAACAAAAACACAAAACACAAATTATCAATTTAATTAGTTTATTAATTATAATTAATTATGAAAATTTATTTATGTACCTTGACCATGCAATCATGGAAGAGATTTCTAATCCATGGAATGGCTGAGTTGCCATGTTTTTTGTAAAGGGAGAAAACTTGTTGTTTGATTATAGCTTCCGCGTTCGGGCATGTTTCGTTGTAGTAATTTACGACGAGTCGTTGGCTGTTGGCTATGTGAAAATGAATTGGATTAACAAAAGTTAGCTAAAAATTTACAAAACTGAAAAATAATTGCACATATACCAAAAAACTGAAAGTAATCCAGCGATTGAGTGTGATTGAGTTCAATCACTAGTTATTGATTGAACTCAATCAGTTGAGCTCAATCACTTAACAAACTGATTGAGTTCAATCAATCGTTATTGATTGAGTTCGATTGAGTTCACTCATTTAAAATTTTGGTATAAACGAAATTTTGATAAAAATGTGTTATAATTCTAATAGAGGGTTCTAAAGTGCTATAATTAAAATGCATTTAAATAACAAAGTGTATACCAAAATTGAAAAGGAGGAGAAAGGATAGTAGAAGAAACAAAAATTTAGAGCCCATGAGAGACATATTAGATACTATTGATCTCTTTGTTTTGGTGCATTGGCCAAATGCTAGGCTATTGCTTTATATAGAGAGAGATTTTTCTTTGACAAAGTAAGAAATTGAAATATATCTTAAAAAAAAGAAATGGAATAACAAACCTTATTAATTTGATTTTTTTTCCATGAACCATCATAGCTTGTGAGGAATAGATAGTTAAAAAGTTTTAAGAAATTAAGAGATTATGAATTTGTAGCTATTAATCTAAGAACCTATCAAATATATGCATGAGAATTTTAAATTTAATGTCTATTAGTTGATCTTTAAAACATAATTTTGCTTTAAACAAATGAAACATAAGCATTAGATATCACTTCATGGGTTAAATGATCTCTAGTTTTTATGAGTTTGAGATATTATCCTAGATTCCTAGATTCCACAACTCACAAATTCACGAGCTAAATTAAAATGATATATAAAGGTAAAAATAATTTGGGGAATTTGCATGTATATTACAATAAGGCAAAAAAATTGCATAAATAGCAATTTTTTGAAAATATTTGCAAACATAGCAAAATCAGATTTATAACCTCCATCAATAGTGTTTGATAGAAAGTATCTGATAGACTCCATCAACAGTGTCTGATAGACTCTATCAATAGCGTCTGATAGACTCCATCAATAATGTTTGATAGAGTCTATCAAAAAAAAAGTTGCTATATTTGCAATATTTTTAAAATGTTTCTATAATTCTAATGTAGTATAAAATTTGTTAGTGCAAATTCCCAAATAATTTCACATTTTTAAAATACAATATATATAAATAATTTTTTTTTTATTCAATATAAATAGAATTTGTAAAATTTGAAGGGAGTGCAAGCTAATTGTTTTTTAATATATTTAATTTTAGCTAACAAAATCGACCGAATCAAGTACGTTAGGATCTTTATTAATTATAGTTTTTAGTTAACAAAATTTAGGTGGAAGATTTACCTCTGATTAATTCTGAACAAGTTTAAGTTATATTTTGAACAAAAAAAAAGAGTTTAATTATATTTCTTGATTAGTTGAGTTTTCTAAAGTACAAAATCAAATAAGAAAATTTGTGATAAGTTTTATAATTTTTTTTTTGTCAAAGTTTGATTTGATTTTTAAGAAATTCCATTTTATTTTGATTCTCTAAGTAACCAACAAGTCATTTCAGAGTTTGTTTTAGAAAAAAATAAAATAATATGAACAAGTTACTATGTAGGTTTAGATAGGTAAGGATATTGAAGATATTTAAATTTTCTCATATTGAAAAAGTAGGAAGTCTTCAATATCTTAATAATATATATAAATTACTTCTTTTATTATCAATTAATTTTGAGATTGAAGGTTCGAAACCCTATATATTGTACTTGAAATGAATATAATTCAACCATAATTAATAAGGAATTTTCGTGTATAACAAAAATTAGCTAAAAAATTGCATGTATAGCATAAAACTGAAAATAATTGCATATATACTAAAAAATTGAAAATAATAAGTGGTTGAGTTCAATCACTAGTAAGTTCAATCACTAGTTATTGATTGAGTTCAATTATCACTCGAAATTTTGGTATAAACGAATTTTTAATAAAAATATGTTATAATTTTAATGGAATGTCCTAAAGTTGTTATATATAACAAACTTCCTAATTAATACATATTCTTTTTGTTTGAAATTGAATGTTCGAAATACTCTACCATGTACATAAAAGAATTAAAAAAAAAAAGATTTTTATTTGTAGGTGAGAGTTAGATGAAGAAAACATATTGCAATGTATATCAAAAAAAAAAAAAAAAAAAAAAAAAAAATTAAAAAAATTGAGTGAGTTATAAGTCAAACTCCACCGAGACAAATTCTTTGACTTTGAGCAATGCCCTTTCAAAAAAAATTCCAATTAATTTCCCTAGTGCAAGAAGCATTTGAAGGCAAGTCATTTGTGATTATGATTATATATAACTATTATATAGTTTATATGTGGCACTCCAAACTTTGGAGGCTGAGGGGGAATTGAAGTCTTATAAAGAGTGGAGGTAATTATTATATTTACATTCATAACCCTAGGTTTCAACCCATTTTAAGTAAAGGAAAAAATAATTCCAATAATTATTGAAAACCACTTGTGGCATGTGGGTAATAATATTCAACCAAGTTAAGTGTGATCTCTCCAAATGTGTTTTTGGGTGCTTGCATCTCTCTTAGTTAGTGGTTGGGATTTTTTTTTTTTTTTTTTTTTTCAATTCTATTTTTTTTTAATAAAAAATATTTAGGTCATGCATATAATCAAATACTGCTGATGAACTCAATTACACTTAGAATTTTGCTATAAACTAATTTTTGATAAAAAGGATGTACTATAATTCTAATAGATGGTCCTAAAGTTGCTATACAATACAAATTCTCAAAATGTAATTATAATATTTACATCATTTAAAAAAAAAAATAATTACAAAAATAACAGAAAAGACACAATACTTTCATTTTAAATATATTTTTAAATGAAATAAATATGATTTTTTTTTATCTTTTAAATAATAAATATAAGATTCATGTTTTAACCCGGGAGAAAAATAATAAATATAAAAATAAATGAATTTGTTGAATGAAGAAAAATAAATACGGTAAAATGAGTTATATTTGTTATCTCAAGACTAAAATTGAGAATTATTAAAATGTCAGGAGTAAAAGTGTTGGATTTTAAAACATATGGACCAAAGTGAAACTTCAGTAAAAAAGTAGGGACCAAAAAGGAAATTTTCCCTACTTTCTAAATCCTGCTTTTTCCCTACATTTCAAAATCAAATATTTCTATCTCTCACATTTCAATAATACTTAATTTTAATAAATAGAATATAATAATATTCGAATACTAAGGGCATGTTTGCCCCATGGACAAACTGAGGAGTTGGCTTGGCTTGACTTCTGTTCCAGGTTTGCTCCATGAACTTCCATAAGTCCATCCAACTCTCACCCAACTCCATCTGTGGGCCCCACGTTTTTATTTAAATATTAAAAAACTACTCGATATTTATTTTTTTATTTAAATAAAAACTTCAACAATTCACTTTCCATCGCATCAAACCTAATTTTATTATTAAAAAACTATTAAATATCCATTTTTATATTTAAATAAAAACTTCAATCGTTCTCTTTCCATCACATCAAACATAATTTTATCTTTTCTTTTCTTTCCTCAAACGTAAACTTATTTCACTTATCTTCTTTTCTTTTCCCAACTCAACCCAACCCAACCCATTTTCTCACAGCCAAACATGCCCTAAATCTATGAAGTGTTACAGAATATTATTTATTCTAGCAGTGTTTAAACATTATGATCATAAATCTATTGCCGTTAATTGGAGAATCTTTCCTCAATTCAAGTTGATATAATTATTTTTTTTCATCAATGACGTGATATATCTTTTTAAGAAGGATATCTCTTAAAAATATATAGGTCAAAGATTTGCATTATTGATGAATTGCGTGCCTACTAGTCTTTTATAAATTGAACTATTATGAATTAGTCTTAAAAATTAATTTAAATCTATAACCCTAATCAAAGGATCAAGACTAACCACCGAACCATTTAAAGCTAAATCTTTTAAAAATTAGGGTAAAAAAACGGTTGATTTGATCACATGGACAAAGATATATAACCCAAATATCAATAATTTGATATAATGCATATTTAATTTTAGGGATACAATTCAATCATGTCTATATTAACGGGTGACCAAAATATGGTGGTTTCAAATTTTATATATAATTATTATAAGTCATACTATTAGAACTATATTTTCGTTGGAATTTAGTTATGTTCTATTATTATCGAATGAGTCAGTGACACGATTGATTATCTAATTTGATGTTAATTTATTTTCATTTCATGATCATGGGTTCGATCTCTAGATTCGATATTTGTAATACTTTTCTTTCAATTTGTAATAACTTTGAGTTATGTTCTATTATTCTATTAAATTTTGTAGTTATTGAAAATATTAAAGTTGGTTCCCTGATTGTCATTTTGTTGGAGAGGTATAGTTAACTCTTTTTTTTTGGTGAAATATGTTGGAAAAGGTATAGTGATCAATTCGGTTTTTAGTTATAAGTAATGATTAATTAAAAAAATGGTAAACATCTATTATTAAAACAAGTCTATCCAATATGATTATTAATAAAATGTCTTTCTTTTTTTAGAAAATTATTAATAAAATGTCGATCGGCCAATTGGAATAGAGAAAAGTGTAAGATGTCGATCCAATATGATTATTAATAAAATGTCGATCGGCCAATTGAAATATATTAGAGTCAAATACTAATTTTTAGGATCGAACTTTGATCATGATATTGAACTGAATTACTATCAAATAATGAAATTATTATGTCATTAAATTTAGTTAATTTCCTAAAATAATGAATAATAATGAAGATTTGAATTTAGAAAAAGATGGATGAATCAAATGATGTGTTTAGGGCACCAATTTAGTTATGATATACGGAGTGTTATGATAGACGAAAGGTTATGATAAATTGTGAATTATTATAAATGATGTTTGATGGATAGGTAATTATAAGAGGGGTTATGATAAACGGTGTTTGAGAGACTGGTTATTGTAATAAAAGTAATATATGTAAGGTTTAGATAAACGGGCACACATTATTAAGATAAACGGGCACGTGAGTTTAGGTAACTGATAACTCTTAAGAATTGAGAGATAAAGTAGGAAAATAAGATATATTTTTATGTAAATTTGCTAATATTTAATGAAATTTATATGAACTTTCGCTCAGATATAACATTCTCTGGCTTAAGCGAATCATCCTATGATTTTCTGAGTAGGATGCATTTTAGTAGTTTGGCTCAAGCAAAAGTGTCTGATTGT
>JBBMEF010053294.1:0-12491 GCA_037832685.1 Sicyos baderoa
CTAACTTCACTCTAGCTTAAAACCAACAAAAATTTATAACAATGCCTAAAAATTTAAGAAAATGTCGAAAATGGTACCTTTTTAAACTTGAGAGAAAATAGGGGTTTCGGTGGGGTATTGTTTAGGAGAGTGGAGGCGGCGGCGAGTTAGAGTGAAGGCGGCGGCGGTGGTGAGCAATGAGTTCCAATGAGCAGCGGTTCCGGTGAGAATGGGGTGGTCTCGGTGGAATGGGGGTTTATGTTTTGAGAGAGTTCGAAGAAGGATGAGAAGAAAATGAAATGAATCCGAGAGCAAAACTGCTGGAAAATTGCACTTAGTCTTCACTTTAAAGTGGAAAACGCGGGCTATCAATGGCGAGCAATGCCCGCCATTGATAGTAGGGTATCAATGGAGGGCGATGCCCGTCATTGAATGACATTTTTAAATGTCCGCCATTGATACTCCGTGTTTTTAAAAATCCAAATTTTGTGTCTGCCATTGATACTTGAATTTCTACTAGTGCTACTTCCACCAGAATAAGAAATGAGTAAATTTCATCTTGTGACATTGTGTTCCTAATTACTACATTATGAAAATCCCCAATGTAGAAGGCATATTGAACCATCGTTGATCCATGCACATTAGATGACTCTTTCAAAAGCACTAGTTCACAACTCACTCAAGATTAAAATCATACTAATGAGATATTGATCCTCGTCTATAACATAATTACATTAGATGAGTCAAGTATTTCTGATCTGATCTTATGTAAAACTCTTTTGCATAATCACTTCTACTAGCATGTCTCTATATGAACAACTAGGATCAAGTTGTTTGCAATTATTGCAAAGCATGTCGTACTAACAATGTCACTAGGACGAGATGTCCAACCTAAGTTCATATATTTTATACTTAATTATCTCATATGCATATGAATTTTACCTTTTTTTAGTTTTTTAGTTTTGAGATTATTTGTCTCTTTGTTTTAGTTCATATATTTTTTAGTCATGATTCTAAATTATGATTAATTTTCCCTAAATATGATTACTTTTATTGATTATATTATTGTTGTTAATTGTATTTTTTGTGTGTTTACTTTTATTATTGTTACTTGATATTTTTTTTGAGATTTTATTGTTACTTGATTTAAACCGTGAATATCAATACATTTTAAATAAAAATTTAAAGTATTAATATTATTTTATATTATATAATATTGATATCCTCAATAATATTTATTTATTTTTATAAAGAAAATAAGACTAAAATTTAAATTTAATAATGTGATATATTAAATTGGGGATAGATAATAGGAATAGAAGCATCTGAGATCTTGAGCGGAGCACATTCCCAAATCCTGGATGCTCAACAACAATGAAATAGTTATCAAATGGGTATGAATTATCGATTTATGGAATATAATTAGTGGCTTGTCTAAGAACTCTACTCAGATTAACATACCCAATATCAATAAAGATTTGAACCTATGACCTTTCAGTCACAAAATGTAAATTAATGTCGCTTGAGCTACTGTTCGTGTTCGCGCTCTAATATTAATTGTTAAATAAAAAGAAAATTAATTATTAAAAAAATTAAAAAATTAATTCATATACTTAATTTGAGTGGTCATATCTTATAGGTTTCCTTCCAAGTAAGAGACGAATGTGGGCTGGGCCTTCGGCTGTCCAACTCCGAGAATGCCTCTGGCTTCTACTTGTGGGCTAGATGGGCCTACTCTTAGTGGGCCTCGGCCCATGGTCTTGGATGACATTGTATCCGTAACACTACAGATATTTGATATTGTAATTATAATATTGAGAAATGGTAGTAAATGTCGAATGTCTAAAAAATATTGAACTTACTCAAAAAGGGTCGATGGTTTAATGGTTTCATTGTTATTGGAAATTCAATTCAACACCTGTCACGAACTTAAAATAAGTGGCTAAAACGAGTTTAAGAGAGGAGTGAGAATTTTATTCGTTCCAAAATTTCCCCCAAATTAATCAATTACTTAATTAATAATTTATTTAATTTCTATTTAATTTAAAACTTTATCACCCTCCGAATTAAGGATTACCATAACTAATTGAAAATACTATAATAAAAATATTTTCAATTCTTTTCCCAATAGTAGATTTTGATCTAAAAAAAATAAAGAAATATTTTAAGAAATTTCATGTGCAACATGTTACAAATATACAATAAAAGCTAAATAATTTAACATCTCAATTTTTAGCACAACAATATTTGGAGTTAAAAAAATCAAATCCATTATCGAAAATAAATATCAATTAGTCTAAACCTACTATCACAACATCTCATTATTTAAAGTTAGGAACTCTATTGGCCATTTTCTAGTTAGGAACTCTATTGATCATTTTCCCTTTCAAAAGGAAAATAATATAAAAAAGAGTAAAGAAGAAAGCTAATGGTAGAAAAATATTATTATTATTATTATTATTATGATTATGACTATTTCACATGAATAATATCAATCCATGTGCATGAAACCCTAATTTACACATCCCACACGTATGTTTCTATGACACACGCGCATAACCATACAGAAGAAAGCTAATGGTAGAAAAATATCTTCGATTTTATCAGTAACATATCTCGGTAATATTGTACGTAAAGCATTTTAGGATTGGTATTATAGAATAAAAATATAAAAAAAAATATTATATCATTCCTATACACATACCCATTTTAGCTTTAAAAAAAATGTATGAAAAGAGTAATAATTTTAAAGAAGTTATTCATCATAATATACAATAATCAAGATTGAAATAGATTAATTTGCTCATATGACTTAAATTATTGTGTTTTCAGATACGCCTTTCTTCAAAATTTTATCAATATAAATATTTCATTGGACGTCTTTCTAAAACATTACGCATAAATATACACACTAGACAAATGTATATTATATTGATATTATAATTTAAAATCAAATATAATAAAAACTATGAAATTTTTTTCCTCTAAAAATCATCAACCAACCGAATAAGAAGAACTCATGAGGTTAGTTTGATTAAATCCTCTTCCTCTTGTTTTTTTAGTACAAATCCGGAGATCAAGGACAAATACCAACTCTAAGAAACAAACTTTGTGACACTGATGAT
This sequence comes from Sicyos baderoa, assembly GCA_037832685.1. Classification (NCBI taxonomy): domain Eukaryota; kingdom Viridiplantae; phylum Streptophyta; class Magnoliopsida; order Cucurbitales; family Cucurbitaceae; genus Sicyos; species Sicyos baderoa. The sequence goes on from JBBMEF010053294.1 coordinate 3,105, forward strand.
GAACCGGTTTACAACCAATGAAACCATTGCACTACTGATCAATTTGATATTGTATATTATATATAATACCAAATATAGAATTAAGGGATTCGAAAAACGTATCTTGTGATGGTTAATATTGACTTAATATGCTTGCTTTGGCAAAAATAAAAAACTCATACCCAGCTTGTTTTAATTAATTTATTATAGTCCAACGTCTTAATAAATAACTTTAATTATGGTTTTGAAAATATTTGAGATAAATGCGTATGCATGTGTGTACGTGGGTAGATAAATTAAAAAATTGATAGCTTACATACTTTATAAACTTAATACTACTAACAACCATATAATCTTATTTGGTATCTCTATAAAACCCTAGCCACTCTCATTATTTTATTAACTCTTCATCTCTCTTTTCCATATTTCTCTCTCTTATTATATTTCTCTCTATATCTCCTTGAGAAGATAGAAAAAATGGATAAAAAAGCTTGCAACTCCCCACAAGAGGTGGAGGTTAGAAAAGGGCCATGGACTATGGAAGAAGATTTGATTCTTATAAACTACATAGCCAATCATGGTGAAGGTGTTTGGAACTCCCTTGCTAAATCTGCTGGTAATAATCAAAATCTCTCTCAATATCTTACACAAAATTTTCTAAAATAAAACCCTAATTTTGATAATTTCCCCTTCTTCTCCCTCCAACCGAATTGTGTCCCAGGTCTGAAACGCACTGGGAAGAGTTGTCGACTCCGGTGGCTGAACTACCTTCGTCCTGACGTCCGACGAGGCAACATCACCCCGGAGGAACAACTATTGATCATGGAACTGCATGCAAAATGGGGAAATAAGTAAGTTTTATTATCCAAAATAATATTTATGTAAATAGTTAAAATGCGCATAAACTAGTTGAACACTATATAAAAAAACTATAATCAACATAATAAAAATCAAATTCAAATCGGTATAAAACATCTCGGTGAAAGTCAAATTTATGCTATATTGTAAACAAAAGTGAAATAACTAGGTCTAGATATTGAAAATTGAACGATTCTTACCGTGAAAAAGATCGATCGGAGACGTTTTTTCTCGGGTTACCGGGTGAATGGAATTGGGCTGGGATTTTGGAGTCTCTTTTTAAAGGTCTCGTAGGGGAGAGAGGTTTGGCAGATGAAGAATATTTTGGAGCTTCCATGGCCACGAATAACAACACGTTCGTTTTCAATTCATGGCCACCAAAATTCTCATATTTTACCCATATATATATATACATATTTCCTTCTTTTTCTACATGTTTTGATTGATTATATTTTTTCCTTTTAAAGTTTATATCATTTACTTGAGAAAATTGAAAGAAAAGAGACGATTTTGCATGGGATATGTTAGTTTTCTTATTATTTTTTTTTCGTGAAGTTTTAATATAATTCATATATATTTTTTGGGAATGTATTTTATTATCTTTTGATAGAATTATATATTATTTTTCTCGACTATTCTATTGAATTTGGATTAATTGTTTTTGAGATGTGGATTATTATTATTATTATTATTATTATTATTATCATTTTAACGTTTCACTTTTTGTTGAAAAAAGAAAATGAAATGTTCCGAGCCTGTTTCGTAATTGTTTTTATCTTCCTAAACAATTAGAAAATTTTCTTTCGTAGATTTCATATTTTTCTTAAAGAGTTTACTTTAAGTGTTAAAAATAAAAATATGAAGAAACACCGATTGAATGAGATTTACCCAAAGTGGAGCGAAAAATGAACAAGGGAGCAATTACTTGTTAAAAAATAATAATAAATAATCATATTAACAAAATTAGGAGACTTCTCCCTGATTTATATTCCATTAATTTCCATGCACATGCATATGAACTAACATGCATTTTTTTAATACAAATTGTAGATGTGTAAAAAATTTGAAATATATCAATTATCGTAAAACTATGCTTATTAAAATAAAATAAACATTAATCCAACTTTTACATGCAAACAAATACGAAAAATAGTAGAAAAAGTATTTTAAAAAAATTGAGTTATAAATTTATTTGAAGAAAAAGACGTTTTTTTTTTTTTTTTTTTGAGAAAAAATAAGGAAAAAGAAGGTGTGTTCTAAGCTGGTTAGATAAGAAAAGCATGTTGTGAGAGGAGAGAGAAAAAGATGACATTTTGCAATAAAAGTTTTCCATATTTAGCTAAACCCACAACACCTAGCCACATGGATATTCCTTATTTTCTTCAGCAAAAGGAAAATGAAATTTAAAAAAGACAATAATTTCAAAACAAAACAAAAAGCCCCCCATTCAAGTATTGCCCTTTTCCACCCATACTTATTTTAAATGAAGAGGAGAATTTCTTTTGAGGAAGATCAATCAACATTCATATAATAGAAAATCAAGATTTGATGAAACTTATTTTGCAAATTCTGAAGATTTTAATATTAATTATATGCTACGATCCCACGTCAGAAAGTATGAAAAAATCGTAATAATACATAAGAAATATGGAGTACTTCTCACATCACCGATTAGTTTTGAGATCGATATCGACACTATCTAATAGAAGAAAAAAATGAATATTCTTGTAGCTGCCCTAATTTGAAAAACTCTACCTGTGGTTCAGCATTGTCATCTCAAGTTGGAAACTTTGAAACTGAATCTGACTTTATTTTTTCCCTTTTGTTTTCTTTGTTTAATTTTGTGAACTTTGTTTCCTTGTATGCTACAAATCCTTTCAAAATTTTGGGATCTGCTTCCTTTAAATACAAGAAATCCTTTGTGGAGGAACTTGATTTTCAGCCACAGAACATGGCCAATCAAATTTAACCCACAAGTTTGTAACGCAAATTACAATTAAATAAATCAATAAAAACTCAAAATTTCATGGCTCTAAATGCATTTCATTTTATCTAATTCAAACATGTGGTCTAAATATGTTATTAGCACATTCTTTTTTATTTTCATCCATTCTTGTCTCGTAGCTGTTGGCGATTGTTTTCTTGTTGTCATGCTACAAGTCTTTATCCTATATTTTTATTTTATTATATGTTTCAATGTTTTAAATTTTTAATCAAGAAGTAAAAATTAAGGTCGTCATTAATGTGGTTATGAATAAGCTTTATTTTTATCCAATCTCATTGAATATTAATTTTTAAATAGGTGGTCGAAAATAGCAAAGCATCTCCCAGGAAGGACCGATAACGAGATAAAGAATTACTGGAGGACGAGAATCCAAAAGCACATAAGGCAAGCGCATGGCTTCCACACTCCACAAAGCAGCACAAATGAAATGTCTCATCTAATGAGCAATGAACAAGCTGCAAGTTCAAGTAGCTGCCAAGTTTCTTACACAATGGATCCAATGGAAACTTATAATTCTCCTCCAACTAATTACACTCAAAATCTTGATCATGCCTTCTCACTGCCTTTGCCCCCAACTGATCATAATTCCAATGAAAATTATTGGAGCATGGAGGATCTCTGGTCTATGCAACTTCTCAATGCTCATGAATAAAACAAAAAATTATGGATGATATTTGAACTTAAAATAGTTTATTCATTAATTATTTTGGTTCAATGTCATTAGGGGTTGTCTAATAGTTTGGAAAAAAAAACATGTCTATTTTTCCATTCATATTTAATCTAAAGCTTATATATCCCTTTGTGTTTTAATTTGCATATTCCCACTTTTATATATCTATATAGTGAGTTGATGAGTATCATTTTCCCCTTGATGCATCTCTCTTTTTATCTTTTTATCTTGTTTTGTTTTCCAAGTCGATTTTTGAAAACTAAACCAATCATTTTAAAAAAATTGACTAAGAAACTCAAACATTGTTTTAACAAATGTTCAAACCTCAACAAAATATTATGGCATAAAAAGCACAAATGGCTCAATTAGTTATAAGGGACTTTGGTGCACACAAACTGGCTCGGACAGTCATGGATATCAAAAAAAAAAAAAAAAAAAATTGTGTTTGGATGGCCATGCAAATAACTTGAAAAGGGTAAATCAGCTAATTATTGAATTAAAGTTCATCAGACCATTTTTTTCTTCTTCCACTAAAAACCATGTCATGACCAAAAGTTGTGGAGAAAATTGAGAATTTATAGTGACAGGAATCTAAAGTCTATTTTTGAAAAAGCAAAAGGGTTGGTCAGATAGAGACATCAAGATCACTCTAAAGGTTCATCTATTCATGGTACTTTCCATCATCTTTAGATTTGTGACTAGTCCTAGCTTTTTTCTTTTGTGGTGATAGGGTTAAACCTCATTTAATCCCTTAAAATATTTGATTTATTCATAAGATCTCTAAACTATTGAAATGTCTATTCTAATTTTTGAATTTATAAATTATAACCATTTTGGTTCTTACATTTATTTTATTTTTAACAGAATAATGACATAGTTTTAGTATATGTATACTAGCATGATTTGGAGTCCTATATGATAGTACCGGAATGGAAGTTATGAAATTGAATCTTTCTACCTCAAATGTGAATAAAAAAAAAGGATTAATACCATTTTCTTGCTTATAAGATAGATAATAATATTCATTAGTTATTGGGGAATTTGCATGTATATTACAATAAGGCAAAAAAATTACATAAATAACAAAAAAATTAAAATATTTGCAAATATAGCAACAATCAAATTTTACAGACTCCATCAATAGTGTCTCATAGACTCCATCAATAGTGTGTCTGATAGACTTCATCAGTAGCGTCTGATAGACTCCAATAGTGTTTAATAGAGTCTATCAATAGTATCAAAAAAAAAAGTTGTTATATTTATAATATTTTTAAAATGTTGCTATAATTCTAACATGGGGTAGAGAATATATCTCTCAAACATCGAGACGAAATAAAATTTAAAAAAAATTATAGATGCCATAAGAGATAACAATCAAGATCAAACCCAAAATAAAATAAAATGAATAGATTCAACAATTTAGATAAGAAGACTTCCAAAATCTACCCAATAGTCTAGATAAAGAAAAATATATAGTTTTTTTTTTAATGCAAAAAAAACTATCACAACACCTTTCTATTTATTTTCTATACTAATCTAGATGAAAAGTTGACCCATTTCTTTATTACCAATTACGAAGAGATTCCATTTTCACAAAGTTCACAATAACTTGAAAACAAGTGCCTTTTTTTTTCTTCTTCTTATTTATTTTTGATTAAATGAAGCTTATAATAATTGTTTACCAAACTAAAACCACAAGAAATTGACACGTAAAGAAAGAGAAAATAAAATCCATAGATAATTGTTAATGAAGAAATGAAAGCCTTTTTGAGTTCTATCTTTCCCATAAATACATATCCTATTCTCTTGCATGGGCATGCAACTTCGTGAGAGATTGACATTAGCCTAACTCTTGCAATTGTTCAATTTCAAGCAAAAGTCTTTAACATGTGATTTCCCATCTTCACATCCACTCATTTTAACATGTTATCACATGTTTAGTACTATCCTTGTCACACATTAATTCCTTCACTCTTTTAATAAAAACAAACCTTCACGTCCATATCATAATAGTTGTAGTTTGGTTGTTTTCTATTTGTATTTTACAAAAATAATTTACTCGAGATTTTTCCTACCATTTGGTTACGTTTTTTGTGCTTGGACCTAATAGGTTGGAGATACTCACCTTGTGACAGTTGTCCCACATTAGAAAAGTGAGGATTCTACAACTCATTTATAAGAGATATGGAATATTCCCCTCATTACCAATTGGTTTAAAGTGGAACTTCCATATTCTTTAATATTCCATATTTTTATTATAAAGTTTTGATCTAAGAATAAGTATTATTATTTGTGACCAAGTTAATTTCCTAGAGATAGAACTTGTAAATTTTGGATTGAGAATTATGATTTTAGATCAAAGATGGTTTTGTGATGTATAAAATGATAGGTTCAATCTATAGTAGTCATCAATCTAAAAATTAATTTTCAACGAGTTTTCTTGACATTCAAATATTGTAGGGTCAGACGGTATGCCACCTCATATATATTAGTCGAGGTGTGTAAGCTAGTCTAGACGATCAGAGATAAAAATAAAAAAAAATAATAAAAAACTATGATTATAGTAGATGAAATATTTAGGTAAGGTTGCTGACTGTCCTCCACCTGCCTACGTAGGCAAGAGAACTTTCATCACCTTTGTACTTAGAGCCTCGAGAGATCAAATCTTTTTGGTTTGACATCTTAGTTGTTCGAGTATTGATTAATGTTTAATAAAGTATGCATATTAGGAAATAATTAATGTGACATCATACTAGAATTATGTGAGCTTTGATGCAATATATATGTACCTCTAAATAGTACATTTCAACTAATTCGGCAAATTTTATATGTTGTAATCTTTGAACGTAATTATTTATTATATTTTTTTTATTGACACCGATTTTTAGAGGATCAGTATCAACGATAAATTTGTGTTCTTAGAGAGAACTTAAAGTGACCTGCAAGGAAGAAAATGAGTGAATGGGGTTTAATTTGGTTGGTGCAGTGCATGTTGAGAATCCCACATTGATTAAATGGAGTACTATTCCTCTCATCACCAATTGGTTTTGAGATGGATGTCCACACATTTTCACAGTGCACAACCAATCCGACCTTCAAGTCGGCATTTTGGGAAAAGTAGAGAAATTAGAGAGATTAGATAGAAGTTAGAATCATAGTCCATGAATAGCTTACCTTCTTACTTGCTTAGGTCAAAATATAAATTGTATTACCATAACGCAACCTTTAACACTGTATTAATACATCTCTTTAATATGTAATATTTTATTTACACATCAAAAGAGGGAGGTTACATTTGGTTGCAATATACGGTTGTTGGGTTCATACTTATCCTCGTAGCGATCAACGACGACCCCGTAGGGATCGGTGAAAACTCGGCAAGGGATAAAAAAATGATATGTATAGGTATCGGGAATGCCGGTTTGAATATACGTAGGTGTCGAGACCGATTGCCTTAAGAGATCGCCGACTTTACCAGACTTCTCATTAGGGCTGAGGCCGATCAATTAAGGATTGGGCACCGATGCCACAAGGGCTCAGCGCGCGGATCCCTTCGAGTCTCGATTTGCATTGCACGACCCTTTAAATGGTTGGCGTTTCTCGTTCCTTTGGCTTCATGCTTCATGTCTTACTTGAGCCAGGTTTCATTCATGTTATTTGTTGCTTTGGTTCAAAATATTCTATCCATATATGATTTTATAACTTCTTTCTTTTGGATTTTGAACCTTTAGAAGGATGCTGATCAATATCCCATTTGGTTCCTTTAAGGTTAATTAGGATATATTAATCTAAAATCTATTATTTTTAATAGGATATTTCATTAAAGGATCAAAGGGTCCAAATATGTTTCATAAATAGAAAAAGAAAGTTTAAACCAGTTTGATAACAATTTTGTTTTCATTTTTTGGACTTTAAAATTTAAGTCTACAACAACTATTTCATTATATGTTTTCTCTTATTTTGATGCCTACATCTTATCTATGTTTTTAGAAACCAAATTATAATTTGGAAACAAAAAAAGTAGCTTATTTTTATTTTTAAAATTTAATTAGTATTCACCTACATTCTTAAGTAAAGATAATACATTGTAACATAGAAAAAAATACACAGTAAAAAATTTGAGTGAAAATAAGTTTAAATTTCAAAAACCAAAAATAAAGAGTCAAATGGTGATAAAAAAAAACTTAATATTTGAAAGTAGAGAAACAAAAATGGAACAAATTTTAATATATTGAGACCAAAATTAATGTTTAACCCAGTCTTTCACAAGTTGATATCCCATTTAATCTCTGTGAAGAATCAGGGTTTATGGAGTTGCTTTTATGGAGCCATATTAGCATTCTTGGTTGGAACAAATTGTCAATTTTTTCTTTAAAATTCTAAATCTTTGAATACTATTGTATCATCTACATTTTAACCAATATTGATTTATCAACCAAAATACCCATGTAAATTATTTAATCATTTGAAGAGAAAAGGATAGGAACAAAAGAGTGAAATGGAGAGGAGGGAAATAATTAATGTTAATAGTAGTCAGAGTTCCAGGAATCGAACTTATGACGTTGGTATTGAACTGGTCTACAACCAAGCAATGAAACTATTATGTCACCGACCCATGTAGTTGAGTGATAAGTTTGATGATAGATTTAATGTTGGGTTTAACAGAAGATTTGATGAAGTGTTAAAAATGGTTGTTTACTATATAAAGAAGGGATTTATGAGGAGTAGTTGTTAACCACTCATCTTAAAAAAAAAAAAAAAAAAAAAAAAAAAAAAAAAAAAAAAACTAGGTATACTCATCTCTCACTATTATATCATATATTTTCTCACTGCTATTCGATTCAAGTTCTTAAAATTGATAGTTAAAATATAATTTTATCACACTTAATATCTGAACAACAATGCCAACAAAACATTATATAATATAAAAAGAAAAGAAAATAAAAGCAATAAAAATAGCATATATACCAAATGAGAAAACATTAGGTACAAAATGTTAGGTAAAAAGGATAATAATGGGAGGTTGCAATTTAGAGAGTACCGAACTTTCAACTTTAGCATCCAACTCTTTGTTCAAACAAGGAGATTGGAAACGAACCCTAAATGGGAAGTATTTTTGTTTCATGCACTATCTTTTACAATTTTTTTCCTTCTTTTTTATTATTATTTTTTTAACAAAGGACATTTTGTTATGGGGTTTTTGCCTTTGCCTTTGAGAAAATGATAATGTAATTATTTTTTCAACCATTCATTTTTCTTTTATCGCACGTTTTATGTGCTTTAAAATAAAAATGTATGAAGATTATTAAATTTCATTTGTCATCCCATGAGATCTCACATGTTGGGTCGCCCATGAGAGCAAGAGTTGAAAATTAAAATCACTTAATTAGCTAGCTAGTCTTTTTTGGGTTTCGAAATTTTGGGTACCAATAAAAAATAATAGTTTGATTAACATGATGTATAATTCAATAACCAAAAGATATCCTTTATTCTTAAATATTGTTGAAAAAAAGAAAATGATATGCTACATGAGAAGGTTGAATAAGTTGAATATTATGAAAAAAAAAAAAAAAAAATTGAAAAAAGATACCTTATTAATAGTGCATGTGAAAAACATATACGAAACTTCATTAATACATTTTTAATTTTTTTTTGACAAGTAGACATTATCTCAAAAAAAAAAAAAAAAAATCGAAAATAAGATTTTTTTTTTTTTTTTTTTGGAGATTATAATGTTTAGAGTGGAATATTTGAATCCAAGATCTCTTGGTCATGTTCGCATTCAGTAATTTTTTTTTGAGCTTTTTTCAAAAATAGAACATATTTGAAAAGTATTTGCAAATATATGTATCTACACAAATATTAGCAAAACTAG
>JBBMEF010053314.1:0-12489 GCA_037832685.1 Sicyos baderoa
TATTTATTGCAATGCAATTTTATTTTAGAGTTCTAATATGGATCAAATTTTGATATTGGAACATGACTTTTGAGACATGCTTATATAAGAATATATGAGAGCCATGAATCTTCAAGGAACTTTCTTTTACTAGGATTCCTCACTTCAATTTTTGTGTGTATGCATTTCCTTGAAAAAATCAAAAAAGAAAAAACCTTTATATCTTCTTTGATAGAGAAGGGCTTTACAAAATTCCAACCTTTTGGAATGGTAAAATTGTGCTCTCATTTTCTAAGGTACAAAGGAGTAGAAAGAAAACTCCAACCTTTATTCCTTATCTTTTGGGCACCTTTAAAGCTTTAAGGAATTTTTCAATAACCCTTCAATGAAAATTATTTTGGCTCTTCATTTAGGTCTATATAATTTGTGAACCAAATAAGTTTAAAATATGTCTATAATATTGTATCATCAAACTATTAGATATATGTCTAATAAGTTTTAAACTTTAACAAGATAAAAATAAAAATCTCACAAATCATTTATTTATTTGACTCGGCAAAGAAATTTAAAAGATTTATCGAATTGAAATTGTAATTTAATAGAGTTATTACACTTAAAATTTTAAAATTTTAAAATATAATTATATAATTTTTAAAAATTAATTAAGAACATGTGAGGTTGGAATATTTGAACTCTAACATCTTAGTTAGAGTTGGATCACTTTGAAGATCAGTCTATAAAACGATAACTTTGTCAATTAAGACTAGAATTCATAAATTTAACAAATTATTTTATTTTACTTTATTTTCTTTTCTTTCAACGCATTTCGTTTGGTTCTTAAAAAAAAAAAAAAAAAAAACTATAACAATGAACAATAATTATTTTATTTTGGCTTCTTCAAAATTTGAACTATTTTATTTGTTTGTAGCGTTAAAATTAGGGAAATTGCACGGTATAGCAAATTTTCTACTCTACATTAGAATTATAGCAACTTTTTAAAAATATTACAAATATAGCAATTTTTTTTTTGATACTTTATTAAACACTATTGATGGAGTGACACTATTGATGGAGTCTATCAGACGCTATTGATAGAGTTTATCAGACACTATTGATGAAGTCTATTGATGGAGTTTATCAGACACTATTGATGGAGTCTATCAGACACTATTGATGGAGACTATAAATCTAATTTTGTTATATTTACAAATATTTTCAAAAAGTTGATATTTATGCAATTTTTTTACCTTTGTAATATACATGCAAATTCCCTTTAAAATTATAGTCAAAATGAATATTACTGGGAAGATAGTGGTGGTCGAGCAAGACTTTACCACTAAAAATAATATGAATAAAAAGAGGGGTAAATCAGGTAGGAGCAAAACTAAGGTACTTGTTGGTAAATATTATGTCTATACTTACAACACATATTTTTATTTATTTATCTTTAAAGATGTTAAATCAATCTTTACATCAAACATTTCTCTTTCTATTAATGGACATCATACTCATCAACAAGTACCTAAGTTTTGCTCAACAGGTAGAGGTTGTTTGTTTGTCATATTTAAGTAGGATTTAGATGGAGGGTTTATTAACTTCTCTTCGAAATTCTACATCCAAACGAGTTTTTACTAACTCCTCTTCATTTTTACTTTTAAAAACAACTCCTCATTTATAATCATTCATTTATAACTCTTCAATTATTTCTAACTACTCATTTTTAATCATTCATTTCAAATCAATCAAAATAATTCATTTTTAACCGCTTATTTTTAACCATTCTTTTTAACTACTCATTTTAAATCAACATTTAAACAAAGTTTGACTTTAACTCCTATACATAAAAACCACATCCAAACGAATATTTTGCTACAACTTTCAATTTTTAACTATTCATAGTAACTTCTCAATATAACTCATTAAGCTAAATCCTCCTTAAATATGATAAATAAACACCCTTAGAGATAAATAGTGTCTCATTTTAGGGAAAAATACTTTTTAACCAACCAAAATTTCAAACAATCCTCCTCCGACATGGAGCAACAGCCGGGGGAGTGATTCCCCTCAAAATAAATATATATTCATCCACATATGATGGAGATACATTCCAACAATAAAAAATAGGCATTCTTTGTTTGGGTAGAATATCAGCCACTTTATTACATGACTTGTTACAATAAAAAATCTTCTCCATGTCTAGAGACGACACCAAACCATTAATATTAACTATGATGTTGAATGCTATCAAATCTAGAGAGTCACTTGTAACAATTACACCCCTAAATTATAGTATTTGTATCAATTACACCCCTAAACCTTTAATTTGATCAATTACTTCCCTTCAAGTTTGACAAGTGATGCAATTACACACGTGTGTCTAATTTTAGTAAGAAGTGAAAGGAGAAAATTGTCCAAAAAAAAAGAAAAACAAAATTATCACCTCTTCTTCTACCTTCGTCTTCTTCTTCAATGGCTTAATCTCATTCTTCCCAAATTAAGTAACATAGATAAATAAAATTACAAATTGTACTACGTCAATCACCATTTTATGAATTTTATAAAAAAAAAACAAGAAAACTCAAAACTCCGTTAAAGACCAGAACCAAGCAATCGTTAATCAACAATGACATCAACCAAACAATCCTTAACTCCATATCCAAAATTGTTTTTCAAACTTCAAATCCCTCTTCTCCCACCTACTTATCTTTGTCGTCTCGGCCTCTTTTACCCCTTCAACCAACTCCGCTATCATCGCTATTGTCTTTCATTAGTAGAAATCGTGAGATTTATGACCGGCGTAAGCGGTCATTGTTTTACATTTATGACCGACGGGCGCCAGTCATAAAAGACAGAGTCATCGTTTTACATTTATGATTGGCGCGTGGCAGCCGGTCATAGATGTACAACGATGACCAGCACCGAGCCGGTCATCGATGATTGGCGCCAGTCATTGAAGACCTCTCATCTATGACCGGCAGCCGGTCATAGATTAAAGTCATTTATGACCGGCGCCTGTCATAGAAGACCTCTCATCTATGACCGGCAGCCGGTCATAGATTAAAATCATCTATGACCGGCGCCTGTCATAGATCATAGTCATCTATGACCGGCTGTCGGTCATAGATAGGGCCGGTCATGGTTGGGTTGACGGAGTTTGTGAAGCCGCCACCGGCCCTTCACGGCATGACATCAACCAAGCAATCACTTGTCAAATTAAGTTGAGAGGAGCTAATCAACTTCAGGCTGTCGAGTGATTCTTTCCTTAATTGTTTTATCTTTTGTTGGCTTCTATCTGTTGATCGCGCGTCTTTTCTCGCTGTATTATGTAGAAGTCGCATCGCTCCGCATCACGAACACATATTTATTGTGAAAACAGCAAACAATATAAATCATGTGAAATACAAGCGAACGTGCTACTTTTGGTCATTAGCGAATTACACATTTTTCTCTTATTTTTGTTAACTCGCTTCCGCATTTCTTACGAAAGCGTGCATCAAATGATACAAATTCATGCGAAAATCTGACTCTATTTTAGAGTCATCAGATATTAGTCCAAAGATGCCTAGCACGGTAGAGAAGGCAATTTTGCCCATTTCTCAATTATTTTTATTTTATACTTTTTAGTACAAGTGAGGGAAGGAAACCTCAAATCCTACAAAAAGGTAAAAATGCTCTCAAATAGATGAGAGTTAAATATTAAATCGAACCGGTAACTATGTATTGAACTGAATTTCCACCAAACAATAAAATGATTAGGCCACCGTTCCTTACGATCACATTTCTCAAGTTTTGATTGAGTTGGATTTATTTGATAAATTCAGTTAAATTTGCAATAAGGATATAGGTAAATTGTCTTATCAAAGTCCTGAAATTCATGACATTAATGGAAGCAAAAAAAAGCTTCAAATGTTCTACATGACGAAGGCCCTACCATGTACCAATGTTTTTTAAGGAAAGTGATGAACTCAAGCAACATTTCACCTTTTCTTTTGTTGTTGCATAAATTGATCATTAGGGCAAGTGTCCTATTCTCAAATTCTCATTCATCTAATCGACTACTTCACTTTTTAATTATCATTTTTCTTTCTATATTTCTAAAATTCACTTTTAAACAAGTTAATTTTTAATATAATATTACATTTTAAATGAATGAGAAACGATAGAAAGATAATCACTTAAATTATTCTAAAGTCAACCATTTTTAAATGGTTTTTTAATTCAAATATTTGGCATATAAATTTAACTAATTCATGACATTTTGATAACTAAATCATACATCATACTAACTTAGCTATGTTCTTAATATGGTAATGTTTTTTAATAGTTACTATGAACAAAGTTGCATTTTGAACTTTTGATTTATGTCAAAACCTTTACTAGTAGAACAAGAGCATGACTCTAATTGATAAAAAAAAATATGTATTTATAATTTTTTTTTTTAGATCAATATATATTTATAATTAAGAGCTCACAAATCTCAATACTTTCAATATTCATATATTTAAAAAAAAAAAAAAAAAAAAAAAAAAAAAAAAAAAAAAAAAAAAAACTTTTCTTAATGTTTTGGCTAGAGGGGGACAGAAAAATTTCTTGAGGAGAATCGAGAATTTCTAGCACGTATGAATGTTAGTTTTGAATTCTAGTAAGCACATAAACACATTATAGTAAAAATTTAAACATTTTTTTAGTACAAATTGGGGGAGGAGAATTACAAATACCAACTCTTTCTGGGGTTCGATGTTGAACCGTTTATAACCAAACAATGAAACCACTGCGCCACTGACCCTTTCGGTGAAAAAAAATAAAAATAAAATAAACATTTAATCTTTGGTTGAAGGTAATAACGTGTAACTAGACAAGTACATCATAAACCATAAGTTATTGTGAAATTTTATGATAAGATTGATTAATTTTACTTTTTGGAAAAAAAATATGTCTCTAATGATATCAAGCCGCTATCTTTTAGTAGTATACACATCATCATCTATGATTGAACATAACATGTAAATCACTAATTAGGATAAATAATTTCACACGGTTCAACTTGATTAGATATAATTCATTTTCACCAATCAAGTAATGCAACATTATAATGTCTTTAAGCCATTCGATCTTAATCATAATCTGTAAGCATAATACAACCTTTTGTTTAAAAAAAAATGTCAACGTTTTATGTGAAATTGCTATATCTATTGTAATTATTTGCTATGTATCTATTATCATTATTTACATCACATAATAATGATAAATGCTTTTACTTTTAAAAAAAAAAAGAATAATGTTCATTTCCCTCGCCCCAAAATTAAATTAAAAGTGTTTGTCATCTAGATATTCGTCATTAAAGTGTCTAACATTATAAGTAATCATCAACATATGTTCGATTTTTTTTTTTTTTAAATGTATGCATGTCATCTAATATCTATATTTTTAAAGTCACTTTATTAGCCGGTTATGTATGCCCCCAACTTTAGTAGTGGTCTTATTTAGTTTAAATTTTAAATAGGCGTCTTCACACATCTCTTAAATCTTTAATATCTGGGAAAAAAATAGAATAAGAATGCTTCTAACCTAGAAACTTTAAAGGGTCGTTAAAGGTAATCTAAGATTCTCATAATATAGATATCTAGATTACCACGTTTATTTTGCGATAATAATAGATATTCCAGGCATCTTGAAATGCTAGATATCCTAAGATGCCCATTTGAAAGGCATGTGAATAGCCACCCGCAACATATGTCTTTAGAATGTCCATGAATGGGACATCCTCAAATGACATTTTTACTTTCATGAATTTTTTATATATATGTTATCAATTTTCTTTTTCTATATTTTGTAGTTTAAAATTAAATAATATGTTATTTTTTAGTATATACTTTAATAACTAGGCATCCATAATTATTTATATTTATACTTTATTTTAAAATAATTTTTATTAAATTGAATAATATTTTGATTATTCTCAATAATAATTTAACGTGTATTGTTTTTACCAGGTAAATTTATTTTATCATTTGTCTGACCAATGAATTTAATTTATTTTTTATCATTTGTATGACTTGTGCATCTAATTTAATTTTTTTACTAGGTAAATTTATTTTAAAATATAATATTTAAATCAATTAAAAAATATATATATATAAATTAATGTGTAAATTAAGGTAGGAGGACATTTAAGACATTTTAATACATTTATTTAAATATTCTTAGATATCCGGAAAATTATTCCTACAAAACAAACATGTCTATCTAAGAATGTCGGACATCTATCAATCTAGATATCTATGATTTCGAATATCCAAAGATTCTGGTTATCTGGAATACCACAAAATAAACAGTCTCTAAAGGTCTTTGGTTGCATAGGTTTTGTTCCCCCAAAATCTAAGAAAATTAAAATCAAGAGCTCAAAAATAGGTTTTATTAGAGGAATTAAAGATTATAGATGGTGGAATTCTTTAGATAAGAGATGCACCAATAGTAGATATTTTGTTTAATTAGAGATGACAATGGATCCATACGTTAATTTGATTATCTACTTGCTGGGTTCAATAAATGAGTGACTTCCTCTATTTAAATTGTGTCAAAATAGAGCGAGAGATTTTGAAACAATCAATATCCTCGTATGATTTTCTTTGATGTAGATTTGTTTTGACTTCATTTGTGGGTTATCCTTAATGACCTGTGACTAAGATTGGGTGTTTGTTTGTTGAATTTATCTAAGATTTAAAATGAGTAATTTTAATTATTTTTAAAAAATTCAAATCTAAACTAGTTATTTAACTATTTAAATAGTTTTTCATTTTTATTATTATAATAACTTGTTTTTAATAATTTATTTTTAACTACACAAAAAAATATTTCATTTTCAGTCCCTCCTTTTTAGTTATTCATTTCTAACTATTCAAAATAATTTATCATTCTAATTACTTATTTCTAATCATTTATTTCAATTATCCAAAACAAGCCATTTTTAACTACTCATTCTAATCATTCTTTTTTAACTAAACAAAAAAATTATTTATTTCAAATTCACATAAAAAAAATTTATTGTCACTAACTTTTAAATTAAAAGAAAAAACATTCAAACGAATATTATATTTAACTCTCAATTTCTAACTACTCAAAATAATTTTTCAAACTAACTCTTAATCCAAAATTTCGATACGAACAAACTTCCTCGGACTCTTCTTTTGGTAATATAAGAATCCCAACCACGCATGATGGTTAATATATTAATATGGTGCTTCAATTATGTTCACTTTGCCAACTTCCTCTTGCCTTCAGCTAAGAAATTTATCGCTTACTTACAACCTTTCCTTCAATAATGATGTTTAATATTGTATAGTTTGTAAAAGAATAGTCAAAGATTGTATTGAATTTAGTATGAAATTTTGAGGATAGAGATTGAGAAATAACTTCATGAAAGGTCGATTGTTTCATTAATTATGATTTTGCTTTCATTTAGTTAATTATTTATAACTTTTTTATTTTATTTTTTTCTTATAAAATATAGGATAGAATCGAACCTCTAACTTCAAGATCAACAATTTTCTTTATTTTAAATCATTTTCTTTATTTAAAAGAGTTAGACCTTAGCCATAGCAAATAACTTTTGTTTTATAATATATATTATATAACAATAGCTCTAAAATCAAAAGATATATTAAACAAAACTTTTTTTGATGCATGAGCTTTCACCTCATATGATGTTAGCAAAGACTTATCATATTTTAAAATCAGGTCTACATCCAACATTTGAATAATGAACATAATTACCAAAATTTAAACCTAAGTTTCTAACAAAAAAATGTTTTTTAGTTAAAAAAAAAAAATAGGGATTAAAAAGGAATATAGATAACACTTTTGTGTGAAATCCAGTGTGAAAAATGCGTCCAGTCTGTCCATTCAGTCATGATTTTTAATTTTTTTTAGTAGAAATTGAGGAAGGAATTACAAATACCGATTCTAAAGATTGAACCCGTGACGTTGGTGTTGAATTGGTCTACAATCAAATAATGAAATTATTGCGCTACTAACTCATTCGATCATTCATCCTGAGTTAACCCTTCTTTGTTTTTAAGCAAGCCATGAATTAACTACTAGTGTTGTTTTCTTTCTGCATAAAGTATGCAACTCATTTGGTCTAATATTTTGGCATCAAATCTTATTGAAAAATGACTTTATTCTATTTTATATACAGAAGTATTTGACTTAGTTTATATGCATTTTGATTATTTTTACGAAATATACTTATTTAATCTTACAATTCTTTTAAGTAAATTGTTCGTGAATTAAACTAGTCATCTCTGGAAATCCTCCAAGTCAACTATATCAACCTTTTATCGTTTCTGATTTCTATTTAATTCCAATATTTTTTCTAAGTCCTTTTCACTAACAGCTGGTGGTAATATTTTGTGTTCATAATGTGTCACCTCCTTTCACGATATCTTAAGTAGTCTTCTTCATTTTTTTGTCCTTTACAAACTCTCTATTTACTTTTATGTATGTTAAGTTATTCAATTTCTCGACGAAGTTTAATTATTTAATTTAGATTCGATTAATCGATCTAAGCATAACTCAATAATTAACATGTACTCTTGATCTTAAGCCAAATGTTAGACTCAATCCAACTATGTAAACATATTGGGGCAGCAAGAATAATCTTTCTTTTTATTAAGGAAGAATGATCAAATTCAAATATACTCAAAGAATTTTTCTTTGAAAAATAAATAAATAAAAATAAAACATTCAAAAACACCTTTTACCACAGCTTTTAATCCAAGATACTATATTATTCTATAATTATTTCGAACCTATAACTCAAATTACAATTAAAATTCACTAAATAAATTACTATAAGTCATGTATAATTTGATAATAGAAAATTATACATGGTTTTTAAAATTCATACTAAATAATAAATCAATTTTTTCTTTAGTTACATTAATTGGGTTTAAAATTAAAAATCATGATCTCTTAGTGGTACAGACTAATGCTACTTATTTTTATAAGATAATTCAATGTTTTCTTTCTTTTTTTTCTTGTTTTTTTTTTAAAGTAATTCAATGTTTTCTTAATAAGAATGATAAATACCAAATGAGTTTAAAAAATCATTCTCTACTGAAGATTATTCAGTAATACGTCACAAGATTTCAAAACGAAATTAAAAGGCGACAAAATCTAAGAAAACAAAATTACAAATTTTCAATAAAATTTTGACGTTGCATAAACAATTATCTTATTTTTATTCAACAATATTTGCCAATGACATTTCAATTCGTAACCTCATAAAATACAGCTAAAACTTTATTTTTGTTGTGTTCTCAATTTTTTTTTTCTTTTTCTTTTATATTCGTGATTGTTCGAGTCAGCGTGCATCTCGACTAATGTTACGGGATATACGTCTGATCCTACAATATTTGGTTGCCAAGGAAACCCGTAGAAATTAATTCTAGGTAAGTGATCACCATCGATTGAACTCATCACCTTATGCACTCCAATGTCTTTTTTGTCCAATTAAGTCTCATAAAATAAAATTTTCAAAAATAGGAAAAAATAAAACTTTATTTTTGTTGTACAACGGTCTTATATATATTTAAAATAACTATTAGTTAAATACAATATCTTTCACTCTAAAAAAAATGCTATTATCGATTGAAAGAAAGTTTCTATCAAAAAAAAATATATTTTCAAATTCTAATGGAAGTGCTCTTTCTTTTTTTAATAACCAAAGTGTTTTTAAAATTTAAAATTCATGTTTCATATTGGGTAGACCACAAAGTTCGTTTTCATATTAGAAAAAAAAATAATAAATAATAAATAAATAATCTCAAATGTTTCAAAAAAAAAAAATAAATAAATCTCAAGGTTGGGCCTAAATGTTGAGAAGGTTTAGTCTTCTTTTGGGCCCATTCAGAAGCTTTCCTTGGGCTGAACTCCTTTTTTTTTTTTTTTTTTTACAGAACCTTAGGCTGAACTCTGAAGTAAATGAATGAATGAAATAATTTGGAAATGTTTTATAAGTATCCTTTTTAATTTTTCTTGTTTTAAAAAAACGAGCTGGAAACTAGCAATGAGAACTTTTTTCTATATGCTTAATTGCTTATTATCAACAAATCGACATTAAAAAACAATAAAAATAGAAATGAGATTTTGGAAAAAAATTTAGAGTGTGTTTGGATGGATAATTTTAGAAACTAGGGTAGTAGTTATGTGAAGTTTAAGTAATTTTATGAAGATAAAATATTGTTGGGAGATTGTGACATAAACAATCTTTCGAATAAAGAAGTTTGAATGATTGTGGTAAAAAACTCCTAGTTTGGATTAATGAATTATGAGTAGTTATAGTATTGTGAGGTTATGAGCGGATAAAATCGAAATGATATTGTATCTAATGTCGAATAATATTGGAAGATACAATTAAAAAAAAATATTGGAAGACATTCACCTTTATCCTAGATGGCCAAAAAAATTCTAAATCATACACATTTATCTAAGATTGACAAAGAAAATTTTCGAGCATCGAATGTTAAAGATTGATCTAGACCATGCACTTTATCCAAAGTGAAGTAGGGACAAAATTGAGACCACATGATTGACATGATTACCAAGGAAAGATGTGGTGCACCCTGCTGTTCATGGGTGGTGGTTTCCATGTTGAACTTATTGGTGTTTGTTCGAGGGATGGGTAACTCTTGGACAATCCAAAATCTGATGAAAGTGGCAACACTTTTAATCCCACTTTAATGCTTATGTTTAATTTTCTTATTAATGTTTTTTCTGTCGTTGATGATGAGTTTGTGTTTCGTGAGTCTATGTTTCTTTATAATTTATGTCCTTGACAAAGGAGATTCTTTTTCAGCGATGGTTGAGTGTTACCTTCGTAAGAGTCTTTGTTCCTCTACGATCTTGAAGCTCTTGTCTTCTTCTTTGTCGGGGTCTTGCTCCTCAATGGTTTCTATCATGATAGTGCCAACCCCTAAAACTTCTTCAACGTCAACTCATGAAGTGTTGACTATTTATGTTTGGCATTATACGTTGAAATCGACCAATCCTTTATGTATTTTAGCCAGTTTCTTTATTAACAGTTCTTTTGTTTTAACTTGGCCCGAGTTGTGGGTCAAGTTTAAGTGTGTTTTTTTTGTGTTTTTCTTGTTTTTTGATTTCTCTCTTTTAAGAATTTTATTGTATGCTTTTGTTGCTATGATTAATGAAGTGGTTTGTTTCAAAAAAAAAAAAACAAAAAAAACAAAAGGAAAGATGTGGTCAATTTATGACCACAAGATTTACTTGGAGCCCATGTTTATGTGCACTATAAATAAGTGAGTGTTCAATGTTGGAAAACCATCCCAAAATCTCTCAATATATTCGATATTTAAGTAAGTGAGGGTGTGAGATAAAAATAGAAAGAATTTCTCCTTATAAAAGAGTATGTTGCTAGTTTGTAAGAGAGAAACTGTGTTACTCCTATTTTTATAGTGAAGTTTTATATCATTGTTCGTGGTTTTTATTCTAATTTGTTTATAATTTTTCACACTGAAACAATGTGTGTCATTCTTACTCTTTTTTTTATTATTATTATTATTTTAATCTATTATAGTTGCGACCTACTCGATTCAAAAAAATTACAACAATTGGTATCATATCGTGCTTTTTGGTGTAAATATCTACTTGTCATATGCTTTGTGGTTTCCACAAGGAGTGGATCCTCAACATCAGAAAATAAGTTAGATATTTTTCACCTTTATTGAAAAGAACACGAATTGTTTGTGATTTGTGGTAGAAGCTATGACAACAAGGTTTGAGATTGAAAAGTAGAACTAGACTAATTTCTCGTTGTGGAAGATGAAGATGAAAATGAAGGTTATCTTGAGAAAAGATAATTATCTTGGAACCAGCATCGAAAGACCGACTAACATCACACATGATAAGTGGAACATGATAGATAGGAATGATATTGTAAATCTTCATCTAGAAGAGATAGAGAGAGAGTATTGCCAAGTATATAGGAAAAGAAAATCGTAAAGGAGATTTGAGATCATCTCACAAAATTGTAAAAGGTCAAGTTACTTCACAACAAGATTTCCCTTACGAGAAAATTGTATAATTTTTTTGTATGTCAGAATCTGTTTCAATGACGAAGCACATAAACATGTTGAATATATCAACTCACATCATTGGGTTATAAATAAAGTCAAGTGAACGTTTTGAAATTCTACTTTAAAATTTTCTTGATTCGTATGATCAACTTGTCATTGATTGTATTAGAGTTATTGTCTTGTAAGAGTAATGTTGACATTGGGGTTGTGCCCTAAAGTCCTAGTAATTTCTAATTAAATAACATCATCTATTGAATTCGATTGTAATTAATAAAGAGTTATTAATTATATATTTTGTAACATCCCTAATTTTACCTATACTTTCAAAGGTTTGTTACTGTTGAAACATGGTTGAATAAATGCAAAGGAAAACATTCAATTCTACATGCTGGCTTTGTTCCTAGCAAATTCAGCT
>JBBMEF010053325.1:0-12486 GCA_037832685.1 Sicyos baderoa
AATATCTCTGGCCAGGGAGGCGTTTTAAATGCTTTGTCTTGAAACAGGTTGCTGGAAACAGAGACAGGTTTTAGGAACTAAATGACTTAACTGTTTTAGTGTTTAAATCGAACTGTTTGATGTCCATTCCGTTTTATGTTCCGCATTTTTAAGTCATGCATGTAGTAAAGGCCTAGGTTTAGGACCGTATTCGGGTCGGGTCTTTACAAGGAATATCAACAACGCTGTCTCATTTCTCAGAAAATGATACCTCACATCTATGTGCTTAGTTCTTTCATGGTGAACCAGATCCTTGGCAAGGCATATAACACTCAAACTATCGTAGTAAGCTATTGTTCGATCATGATGAAGACCGAGATCACTGACTAGTGCTTTCAACCATATTTCATCATTAGCAGCTTCTATCAATGCCATGTACTCTACTTCAATTGTAGACAAAGTCACTTGATGTGCGAATTTCGGTGCTAATATATTGTTTAGTAATTAATTCAAAGTAAACTTTAGCTAAGTAAAACTCGGAATCACTTAGGCGCAAGTATACACGATCAGAATCAGCAAGTAATAAGTATATGAATTTTATCGATCCATCATGGATTGATGTCTATAACAAAAATTACTAGAGTGAGAGTTATGCGGAAAAGTAAAACATGGGTTGGATACATACGTTGTTGGTTTCTTTTGATGTATGGACGTAAGTAAATGCAGAAAGAAATATGATGCAATGAGTAATTGACAAGTAAACAATCCTAGAAGACCCTAAGCGTGCAGAATAGTTAACGAGAATCTTGCTTCCCTAACAAATAAGTACTTTCGCACTTAATGATTTATGGCAGAACCAACTTCCGTTGCGAACTCCATACTAACAAATAGGGCGACGCAAGTAAATAGTGAGGTTATTCCTTGTAACGGCCCGGGATTTCGGATCGTCATTCAAGGTTAGTTGGTCGTTAATGTCTCTTGGAGATTCTTGGAATCTTGGGTTAGTTAATTGATTATTGGTTTTCATGGTTTAAATAATTCGTTTCTTGGTTTGCAGGTTTGTGGTTTGTGTTTTCGATCTCGGTTTGCATTTTAAAAAAAATAAGATTTTATTGTTGACCTTGGTGGGTTTCGAACCCGCGTTGGGAAGTGGAGTTGTTGGTTGGATTATGAGAAATAAAAAGAAAATAAAGAACTCCTTCGCTAGAGCTCGAACCATGGTTTTTGGAGTTTGGTTAATTAAAAATTAAAAAGAGAAATTCATTAAGCTTTAAGGGTTGCGATTTGGCATTCTCATTCTATCGTTCTCCTCTCACGTTTCCAGCCCTTTCCGTCACGGTCTTCTCTCTAGATCGCGACATCACGTGTTTGTCGATTCGAGGTAAGATTGCATCGTTTCTCCTTCGTTTTCTCCATGGTTTCCGTGTTGTTTTGGGGTTTTGTTGGGCTGTTCCGTTTCTGACTTGTGTTGTTCTTTGTGGCTGTCCAACCTCACGTTCCAGCCTTGTCGTTCGCGCGCCCCGCAGCAGCACAGCCGCACGGATCGCACCAGACCGAGCCTCATCTACTCGCACGCGCTGTAAAGACCCAACCCG
The DNA here is from genome assembly GCA_037832685.1 of Sicyos baderoa. Taxonomy (NCBI): domain Eukaryota; kingdom Viridiplantae; phylum Streptophyta; class Magnoliopsida; order Cucurbitales; family Cucurbitaceae; genus Sicyos; species Sicyos baderoa. Next base: position 1,575 of record JBBMEF010053325.1, read on the forward strand.
AATAGGGTCCTAAACCTAGGTCATTACGAATGCGTGACTTAAAAAATATCTTTAAAACAGTCTAACATGCAACAACACCAGAAACCTTAAATAACAGTAAGACAATTTTTCAATAATATTCCTCCATGCAGAGAGTTCTCAAAACCAAACAGATTAATATAATCAGTTCATGAATCCAGATGTTTATTCATAAAAGAAAACCCTAAGGGCTTCGTGCCCTGTCTACATGCATTCAAAATCTCAATTAAAACTTAACAAAGTTTTACTCAGAGTTCAATAAGTGCGGAAAATAAATCAAGGAAACGTCCCCATGATCCTCCAGCAAGCTCCGCTAGTCACCACGTCGTGGTCCCAAGTTACCTGGTGGAAAAACCACAGAAATAAGGGTGAGCGACGAGTCACTCAGTAAGAATCCCCAATCGGGGTACATTACGATAATTCACATCATCTAGCCCTAACATACATGCAAACTCAATACAAAAAGGGAAAAAACAATCACAAGGCTAAAGAGCCTAACTGAGGAAGCCATCACATGGTCTTACTACACTGCCTAACTCGGGTCTTACTCAAGGAGTTCTCTAAACTCAACACACCTACGAGATGGCTACAACTCCACACAACCAATGAGGATCTGTCACCGGCACAATGCATGATGAGGATCTGTCCCCGGCACAATGAATGAGGATCTGTCCCCGGCACAATGAATGAGGATCTGTCCCTCGCACAATGATGAGGATCTGTCCCCGAAACAATGATGAGGATTTGTCCCTGACACAATGAATGATGCAAACACTCCCCCTCGACATACGTCACCTAAACAGAACCTAAGCCTAACAGGGTTCTAGTTTCAGCACATGGTAACAACTCGATAGGGAGTATAGGACATGCTCCTAGCATGGCACTACGACAAGACAATCAGATAAGGTAATCTAACATGCTCGAAAGGAAACAACACATGCCAGTCAAGATAACTCAGGAAACCTATCCACTACACAAGCACGAAAAAGCATACATAAGATAGTCCAGCTAATATGATACCGTAGGGTCCACACAACCCCAATAAGGAATCCTTACCTGGATGTGAAGATGGGCAAACAACGCACACGGGGAAGATAATCCTAAGCTCCAATCACCAACCAAGCACCAAGCACCTAACAACAAATTATACAAACAGCCAACAATTAATTAACTAACTCCTAGGAACAGCCCTAGCAAAACAAGGCATCAGCGAAGGGACGGTACCCGGATCGAAGAACCACGACGAAGCTGACGGTGAAGGCTATTCGCGGCTGCATGCGTGAAGGAAGCAACAAATTGAAGGCTCTGAGGCGGGTCCAGACAGCGAACGCGCAAGGCCGTGCGCGTTGGAGAGCGGCAGTTTGCAGCGCGAGCGGTGAACTCTACAACAGGCTCGATCGCAGGCGTTGTTGCGGACGCACTTCTGATACCTCTCTAAAAGAGAGTATTCTAGCCCTGAAATAAAGTGTTTTTAAGCATATTCTTGCATCATAACATTCATATAGTAGCTTTTATCACCTTAGAATAGAGAAATATCCATAAAATGCAAAACATGTTGTTATAGAGGAAAGAATTAGAAATCCTAAGAAAAAGAGAGTTTTTGAGTCAAAATGCAGAGTTTTCAGCATTATTTTAAGCATTTCTGGAACCTTTGACTTGTTGGAATTATTCCTATCGTTTCAGGGTGTTGAGTACAAAGTTGTTGGAGCTAAACCTACTGAAAAGGAGATGTTTTAAAGCAAAGATTGAAGTTAAGAAAGAAAAGTCCAATGTGTTCAGCATTTATCTACGCATTCGGTAGAGGCGGGAAGATTCTTTTCCTGGCAAAAAGTGTGACCGAATTTCCGTTTTGCTGACGCCTGCTGATGTCACGATTGGAGTAGCGGACAAGAAAGTTTCAGATTCGATCCCAGCCGTTCATCTACGATTTGGGAAGTCTATAAAAGCCGCATTAAACATTTGAAAAGAGTCGGCCAGCTCTAATTTCATTTCCGCAAAGTTCTTCTTCCACTTTTAGAGTTTTTCATCGTCTTCTTCAATTTTTCCTTCGGGGTATGTAATTGACCTATCTGCTAATTGGATTGTCAAGGTCGTTGGTCTTGCTTCTCCAAGACCGAATTTCCTGTAAACAAACAACGACATCAGATTAATGCTTGTACTAAATCACATAATGCTCTGCCCAGATGCTGACCACCTATTGTTATTGGAATTGTAAATGCACCAGGGTCACTTGTTTGGAACTTTGCTCCTTACAATAGCACTACACTCTTGATTTAGCGATATAATCTTGAATTCTTCAAGCTTTTTCTTCTCTGACAAGGCGTCTTTCAAAAATTTTCCATAATTGGGCATTTACCTTAACACGTCAACCAAAGGTATGTTGATATGAATCTCCTTCAATATATTCCAAAACTTTTCAAATGTGCCCCCTCCTTGTTTCTTCTTTGGAGCTCTTAATGGATAAGGTGGTGGAGGCTGTTTAAAAACTGGTAATTGTTTCTCAACCTGGTTATTCAACTTGTTGTCCCACCCCACTTTTTCCAAGAGAGGTTCTTTTTATTTTGGTTGATCATGCACAGATTCTGGTTCAGTGTCAATGACTTCAGCATCTTTCTGTACATTCAGTCTTTCATTTTCCTCAACTGTGAACTCTGTGTTCTCAGCTTCTGGTTCCAGCAGAATTTCATTTTCAACATTTTGTTTCAGAGTTGTTTTTCTTTCATGGTAAGCTTTGATTTTCAGATCTTCCTTCAATGGTTTGCCACTTCTCAACTCTATAGACTGCACTTGTTCTTTTCCATCTCTTTTTGAAGGCTCAGTGTCTGAAGGTAATTTTCCAAGAGGTCTATTCTTCATTTCAGCTGCTAACTGTCCTACTTGGATTTCAAGATTACGCACGGTGACATCTGTCTTGGCTATGAATTCCTTAAGCAAAGTTTCAATAGAAACTCATGGGATTTGCACAGGTGGATTTGGCCTTTGATAAGTCTGATTGTTATATTGTGGAACATTCTGCCTTTGATAAGTTTGACTATTCTGTCCTTGAGTGCTCTGTCTTTGGAAACCCGGTGGTTGATATGCTTTTGGTTGCAGTTGATGTGTGTCTGCAGCATTGTTTGGATTTCCATAAGACAAAATTGAGTGGTCTCCTCCTCCATGATGATACACTGGTGGGTATGAACCATGAATTTGTCTCGAATTCCCTATATACATTACCGAAGCAGGGTTGTGATGACAGAACTCATACGTGTGCTCTTCTCCGCAATAGACACAAGTCTCAATTTGAACTGCACTGACAGGTACAACGCTTGGTGTTTTGGTGGCATTCTCTAAGCGTAAATTCTTCAATTCATTAGCCATGCTTGCCATCTCTGCCCTCAAAGCAGTTATGTTGTCAACTTCAAGTTATCCTGCCTTCTTCTGTGAAGTGCGATGTGACTTTGCCCATTGGTTGTTATTTGTTGATACAGTTTCAAGAATTCGATAGGCTTCGTTGTAAGTTTTGTTCATCAGCGAACCTCTAGATATGGTGTCCAGGTTTGTCTTTGATGCTTGGTCTAGTCCATTGTAGAACTTTTCCATCTGAACCGAATAAGAAATGCCACTAAGTGGACACTTCCTCTGTAATTCCTTATATCTCTCCCAGGCTTCACTCACTGATTCATCATCAAACTGTCTAAAACAAGTCATTTTATGTCTGATATCAACGGTTTTAGTCGGTGGATAGTATTTTGCCAAGAATTTGTTCACTAGTTGTCCCCATGTCTCTATTGATTGCTCTGGCAATGTGTTTAACCATGCTCTTGCTCCATCTCTCAATGAATAAGGAAAAAGTGTCAACCGCAGATTATCATCAGTGACATTCGGGATTTTGAATGAGTTCATAACCTCTAGAAATGATCGCAGATGCATATGTGGATCCTCAGATGCATGACCATAAAATTGACCTATCGTCTGCAGCATCTGAAACATCACAGGTTTTGGCTCAAAGTGTGGTGCCTGAATAGTGGGCCTGACTATCCCAGAATCTAATCCTTGCGTTACATTATCGGCGTATGCTCTAATTACTCTATCCCTTTCATCCACAGGTTGGTCGGGATTAGCATTTTGGTTTACAGCATTAGCTTGGTGCATTATTCTGTCTCTTTCGTCCACAGGCTGATTGGCATGACCATTCTGATTAAAGTTCTGACCATTATCGTGCGGTGCATTCTCAAGAAATCCTCCTTGTTGATTAGCCATTCTAGCTTTTGTTTCCTTACGATTCCTATGAAATGTCCTTTCTGGTTCTGGATAAGCAGCAACTTTTTCTTTTGAACTTTTGCGCATGCACAATACAATCCTGCAAAATGTAATGCAGTGCTGTAAACTTTTTTCAATAAGCACTACTTTTCGGTTCAGAGATAATATTCGTCAGCTCGTATCAATATTCTTGCATTATAACATTCATTTGGTAGCTAGAATCACCTTAGAACAAAAAAATACATATAAAATACAAAGCATGTTGTAAAAGAGGCAAGAAATAGAAATATTAAGAAAAAATGAGTTTTGAAGTCACAATGCACAGTTTTCAGCACTAATTTAAGCATTTCTGGAACCTTTGACTTGTTGGGTTATTCTTGCCTTTTCAGGGTGCCAAATATAAAGTTGCTAGAGCAAAGTCTGACCAAGAAATAGAATTGGAAGTGAAGAATCGAAGTGTGCAGAAAAGTTTACCGTTTCTGGCAATTATTTACGCATTCGGTAGAGGCGGGAAGATGTTGTGATCCCCCCTTGTGATCCTTGCGAAAGTTGCATGACTGTGGTCCCCCATTGCTGATGTCACGTTGGAGTAGTGGGCAAGCCATCTTCAGATTTAATCTCAGACGTTCATCTGCATTTTGGGAAGGCTATAAAAGAAAGCTAAGGGAATTTGAATCCAGCTTTTCTTCTTCTTCTTCTTCGTTCTTTTTTCCATTCTTCTTCGTTTTTGATAGTTTTTCCGCCATTTTCACACTTTGGAGCTCATTTTCGGATTTCTGCTCGGAGCTTTCAGATCGTCATTGAAGTCTGCAGCTCATTTTTCTCTGCATTTCGCAATTCAGTATTTCGAACTTTTTACTTCGTATTTTCGTTATTTTCTGCTTTCTTAGTGTAGATCTTTGTTTTCTTGAGCATGAATACTTGTGGTTGCTCATTATTGTAGATCGTAGCTTTTCTCTATTTGGCGTTTTCACATCTTTAAGTATTTTGTGTTGTTATTCCGCTGTTAATCGGAGTTTATGCAAGTTGATTTACTGTTTCATTGCTGATCTACTTGTTTATTAAGTTTTCTAGAGAATCGACGCTATCTTCTCATGTCTACAACATTCGATCTTAATGTTTTCGTTATTTTCTGCATCATCATGAGCTAAATCTGTCTAGGTGAAGGTTAGGGAGGTTGAATGTGAGATTTATGCTTCAGGAGTGAGCAGGGGGATGTTAGGCTATGTTATCGTAGATGTGTTTCATTTATAGCATGTTTCGACTGATCACCCATTCATGTTTGCTTGTTTTGACGTCCCGAGAGGGAGAGGAGCAAGAGATCTTCTATTGATAGCCATTAATTTCGGTGTAAGAACTCTTCCTGTTAAGAAGAAGGTCATAGATGATCACTTCGCTAGTGTGCATTTCGTGCATAAGAGCATCGGACTTTGATGCGAGAGTGCAAGTCCGAGGAGCATCATCGCATCTCGAGAGAGAGCGTTAGGATTCATGTTGTGCGTAGCTTTCTTCTCACCGATAGTCTCATTCCTGTTGTATATTGATTGCATTCATAATCACCTTAACCTGATCCTATTTACTCTTAATTGAAATATGCATTCCTATTTCAAGCATTTACTTACGCAGTTCTCTTGTCTACATTTTACTTCTATGCGAGCGATATTTCTCGTTGACAGCAATTTGTATCGCATTAACATTTTAATTCATTTCACGTTTGAAACAAGTGACACAAGTAATTATCCTTTACTTTTTGTACTTGACTTTTCAATTAGCACTTTAATTGATTTCTACAGTTCTTGTGGGAGATGACTTTACTTATCACTTCATGCAAAAAGACCATGTATACTTGCATGTTATTAATTGAATGTTAAGGATATCGCACTTAAAAGATTATATTTAATTAGTTTCTGATTCAAATAAAAAGTATTGTTAACACGTATCCCGAGACATTTATGTATGTCTCTTTGGACACGGTATGATACTTGTCCTACCCGAGACTCAGGGAACCTCAGTGTTCCCTTACTCGTGGCCTTCCCCGACAGGGTCGGGTGACCTTTTGGTGTTTGCGTGCCGCTTCTGCCACGCTATTGGAGTGGCGCAGTGGAAGCGTTGCTCCCTGACAAAGGCCAGGCTACCCGAGACGTTCGTGAACGTCTCTGCAGCACAGTTTAGCGGGTCTCTGGCAGAGGCCATGTTACCCCGAGACATTTGGGTATTGTCTCCGCAGCGCATTTCAGTGGGTCCCTAGCAGAGGCCATGCTACCCCGAGACATTTGGGTATTGTCTCTGCAGCGCATTTCAGAGGGTCCCTAACAGAGGCCAGGCTACCCCGAGACATTTGGGTAGTGTCTCCGCAGCGCAGTTTAATGGGTCCCTGGCAGAGGCTAGGCTACCCCGAGACATTTGGGTATGTCTCGCGAGTCACGGTTTGAGACGTGTCCCGACCTGAGACTTAGGGAAACTACGGGTTTCCCTCACTCGTGGTCCTTTCCTGACGGTGGTCAGATGGTTTTACACTCTTGCCCATCGGTCGGGCACGCATGTGCGAGACACTTAGCTTCATTTGTTGTATTTTCTAACTTGTTTCTGTTTGCATGCTTAACCCCATAGTGGGCCTCCTTACTGGGTATATTTCGATATACTCACTGGCCTCCTTACTGGGTATATTTCGATATACTCACCCCTTACATTTCAGGTACGGACCCATTCCGAGATGGCTAAGCTGAGAGTTGCATCGATCATGGACACGGTGTCGACATTTTCTTTCCGCATTATTTTAATTAGTGTCGAACTTTTTGTTTTAAAACTTTGTTGAATTGTATTTGTTTTGAACTATCGGGATCCCGAACCATGTTTTATATGTTTTCGAATCTTTAGTTGTGTTTCATGATTTTATGAGGTTTTGTTGGAAATCGCATGTATTTATTTAATTTATTTCGAATATTTTAAAATTCATGCGCCTGTAACACCCCATTAGAGTATTTTAGAAAGTCGGGTCGTTACATTTTCTTTATTTTTATTTTTATTTTTATTTTATGGTTTTTATTTTTAATTTCGAATGTGAGTTTTAAACCCAAATCTGATTTCTAGATTGAATTTGAAATTAAATAAACTTAAATCTTGTCCGTGACATTTTAGAGTATAAAATGGTTTTCTTTTGGTTCCAATTAGTAAGAGTGTTAAGGATTTAAAATTGGGCGGCTTAAATTGTCGAGTTTGAATATCTCTCCTACATTTATTATGATAAAAGATGACGAGCTTGAATATCTCTCCTACATTTTAGTTGAATTAAATAATAATAATAATAATAATAATAATATTTTAGTTCACTTCTTAACCATGTTTGTTTTTATTAATTTATAACAAAATGTTAATTAGGAATTTATTGCAATTTTTTTTAAAATAAATAAAAATATTTGAAATATTACGAAAATATAAGCAATATCTTACTAACACTATTAAAAGAAAAAAGAATTACACAACCATTTACGATTTACATCTTTCTTGATACAGTATACTTTATATTTTTCAAGTTTTTAGTGTAAAGTCTCTATAGTTGTTTGCATAAAATTCACAAAATTAATGAGAAATACATTTTTTTTTCCTTTTTTATACAAACAAATATATTTAATTTAAGTAATACATGAGCAGTACTTTGCCCCATAAAAAAATGCATTAACATTGATAATAATATTGTTTATAAATTACATATAAATATTATAAATTTCAAAAGCTAAAAAAAAAAAGAAAATTATTCTACTCATCAAAAAACTTCTATATTAATTATAATTTTTAAGAACATACTTTATTTAATTATAATTATAGAAATATAAAGTTGAATATTAATATTAGAAAAAATTTAAGAATATTCATCAAAATTTATGAAATACTTCCTTAAACATAATTTCATCCTCAAATAAAAATATAAATACTAAACATATTAATAAATAAAACATATAAGAATCAAACATAAAAATTACACTCAACCAAACTTTATTTTTGTAGAACTCCAAAAAAAAAAAAATTAAACATTTATACTTTAATTATATTCTTATTTACATAATCATTTTAATTTTATTCAATGTAAATGTATTATAATCAATATAGCTATTTATTATTATGTAAAAATTTATTTATAATTATTTTATTAATAAATTATAATTAAAATATAAACACGTGGAACGTATGAATTATTTAGTATATACAAGTGATAACACTAGCGTATCTAACATATGCGTCAATATTCTATACATAATATGTGTCAACAGTAACTAACATATGATATGTACAAAATACGTGCAACCAATGACTAACCTACGCGAAATAAAAATAAATAAATAACTAAAGGAAAATATAATCTAGGGATTCTATTAACTATAAAATACGTGTCAATCATGGATGTAAAAAAAAATTTAAAAATCCCTATAAAGTAGGAATTCGATTTTAGACGTTAATATCTTAAAAAACCAGAGATTTTGAGGCTTACATTGAAAAAAAAAAATATCTGAGCACCAAAGAGATTTGAAATCTTACACCGCAAAAGTTTATATCTTCGAAAATGTAGCTCCAATATTGATCCATTTTGAAGTCTCGAGAATCAGAGCCCAACGAAATGCATGAATTTCTCTTACGGTCGGATTTTTCAACGAGGGGCTATCATCAATCACAAATGCATGGATCTTTTTGCGGGGTTGTTCTTGTTCAACCGGAGGAAAGAATAAAAAGAAATTTTGCATATTCTTCAAAAACAGATATTGGAGCCGCTCATAAAACTCAAGCTCATATACTATTCCCAACCATTTTTCAATTAGAATTTAAGCAGACTTACAATAAACACACCAACAAACGAGGATATGTACGACTTATGGGAAGATGATGGATAGCTATATTGTTGAACGTTAAGAGCAAGAATACTAAATTACGTATAATTTTTAAAAAAATTCAAAATCTCTAATTTCATGATATTTTATAATTACTTATTTAATTATTTTTGACAAACCTTTTAAAAAATTAGTTAGAATTTGTTTAGAGTTTTCTAGATTAAAAAAGTAGTTCGATTTAATCTATTGTAAACTACTTTCTATAGTAATAATTAATTAAAATTCGTAAATTCAAAAAAGACATCAATTTAAAGTCTAAAGATCTTTAGCCACATCCGTAATTAATTTCTAAATTCTAGCCATTTTCCTAATTGTCTCATTTTAATTAAAATGTGTCGTTTTAGTTTACTTTAAATAACTATGTTGCAATTTAAAATTAATACACTAATCATCCTAGACAACATTCTATTATATAACTAATGGATTTAATATTTCAAAAGACTTAAAAGGTATTATTGAGATGTCAATAATAAAAAAAAGGTGATTTTGAAAGGGGGGTGTTTGTTTGACATATTTGAGTAGGATTTAGATGGAGAATTTACTAATTCTTCTTTGAAAATCTATATTCAAACAAGTTTTTACCAACTCCTCCACCTTTTTACTTTAAAAAATAATTCATCATTTCTAACCATTCATTTATAATTACTCAATCATTTCCAACCACTCATTTTTAATAATTCCTTTCAAATCAATCAAAATAATTCATTTCTAACCACTCATTTTTAATAATTTTTTTTTTAACTATTCAAAATAACTACCCATTTTAAATTTATATCAAAAAAATGTTTTGACTCTAACTCATCTACACAAAAATCACATCCAAACAAGTTTTTGGTTACAATTCTCGATTAATAACTATACAAAATAAATCCTCAATAAGTTAAATCCTACTTAAATATGACAAACAAATACCCCTCGAGCATTACAATTTTTTCCCTACATAATAGAGACTTAATAGAAACTACATTAATAACTTCAACTAAAAAAGTACGTTTTTCCTACCTAAGAGGTGTTTGGGGCAAGGAAAATGGTAATGGTCAAGGGGAGATGGTAATGAGAATGAGAATAGAGTGGGGAATGATCATAAGATGGATGATTATTGAGAAAAGTTTGGGTGCAGCCGAGGCTGCACCCCTCCCAGACTGCCTCTCATGTGGCGCTTTATGCGCCAAGTGTTTTTTTTTTTTTTTTTTTAAGTTACTTTTTTTTCATAATTCTTAACCTTTTTTAAATTTAATTTTAAAAAATGTTGTTTATTTTAGATAAAAAAACTATAAAAAAAATAGGTTAAGGAAATTCTATCAAATAAATATTTGTTCTTCAAAAACAAAAAATTAACAAATTTGTGATAGAAAAACAAAGAAGAAAATGAAATTTGTGGCATATGGTGTTCAAATAGCACAACCCGAATAACTAGAACTAACTCAACCCAAATGGATAGGTCAAGTTGAGTTAAAAATATTTTTCGGTTGAATTCAAATAAATAATTTTTTTATAGTTTGGATTTGGTCAACGATTAACCTAAATTATCTACGCAATCTGACTAACTCGAATTTATTATTAAGTTTAACAAATATTTAATTTTACCAATAACATTATATATGCGTGTATTTATTTATTTAATTATTATTTTTAGACTTTTTATTATATTAATCTTTTAAATATTGATAGTTGAGTGATTTTTTTATTTTAACATACGTAATATTATATCTATTCCATTGCATTGAATAGAGATGACAAGATATAAACAATAAATATTGATATTTTATTGA
>JBBMEF010053346.1:0-12485 GCA_037832685.1 Sicyos baderoa
TTAGTCGAGGTGCGCTTTCCACGCGAAAGCTGGCCCGGACAGTCACGGATATCAAAAAAAAAAAAAAAAAAAAAAAATTCATAGCAATTAAGTGTATATAACTTATATTTGTTTAAAAAATATTTTGGTATGAGGATTTCGAATTCGTAAATTTTTTATTTTTTTAATTTTAATTTTTTGTTGTTGGAGTTAAACTCTGAATTCAACCACTCTTCTAATATATAATTACATTATTTGTATGTTTTCTTAAATCTAGATATGACAACTCCACTTGGATCGGGGACCATTTTTCTGCTGATACTATACATTTTCTTTTAAAAAGAATATATACATTTTCCTTTTGATTTCAATCGATATTATACTTTTGATATTTACTAAAATTTGGTTCACTGGTAGGTATTCTGTAGTTGGTGGATTTTACAGTAAGCAGTAACCCGTTATTATTGTCAAAAAAGAATACAGCTCGACATAAAAAAAACTAATACTTTGCTGGATAATCGTCTTTCTTCCAATATGTTATATTTCTTAAAAAAAAAAAAAAGTAAATGTTAACCAAATTTCAAAAACAAAAATAAATTTTCAGAAGTTATATTTTTTTTTTAAATTTTGTTTTGGGTTTTAAAGTATAAGTAAGACTTAGACATTTAAGTAAGAAAAAACATATGATAAATTAAAGACATACTTTAAAAATAAAAAATAAAAAACTAAAAATTCTATAACCTTAGAAAAATCATGAGATTACCTGATTGAATCTCTTAATCCCTATTTATCGTTGAATTAAAGTAAAAAACCAAAATTTGAAACTAATGCTTTCATGCTTTTAATACCAATCTCAAATAAAGTTTTTATACAAGTATTCCTAGCACTTATCTTTATATAATGTATTTTACAATATTACTTTCTTAACATCGATTCCAAACAAAGAGGGAAACAACTCAAAATTCTTCTTCACTTCTCTTTAAAATTAATGGCTAATAGGTTATGTTTCTTATAAAAATATTGAAATCTCTCGAAGTACATATCTATTTTGGTTTATTCGTATCGGTTGAATTTAAATTTTTGGAATTAAATATCCACTTAAGCATTGCTCGCTTAGATGAGTTCTACATTTTAAAATCAATTGGTAGTAGAGATAACAATTCATAATTCTTACAAATATATTAAAATCTCAAAGGAGTACAAACGAGGCAAGTTGAGTATTTAATTAAAAATCAATAAATCATTAAATCCATATTTTACCTTTAATTATGATTGAATTACAAAAAATGTATACAAGAGAAGATACAAGATTATTTGGATTTAGGTGTGGTAAGATAAGGTTAGTTCTGGTTTGGTAGTATTTAATGAGTAATTTAATTAAAAAGATGATGTCATTAAGATTAAGATTAAGATTAAGATTAAGATTAAGATTTAGACGGGTGAAGTAAGGGTCTTTGAGTGGCAACCCACCAAACCAAATCACCAACTTGCCTAAACAGACTACTCTTGTAATCACCTCAATTCCCAATTTTATGGGACCACCCAAATTTAAAATTAACTATTTAAGTCCATGTACATGAACCAACTTCCCTGTTTAATTTATATAAAAATTAAAGACTCTAACTTTATATATTTTAGATTTTGCTTACCATATTGCTTCCAAATTTGGTCTCTCTGAGTTTTTAATATTTTTTTTTTGTCATATCCATATACCTATAAAGCTAGCAACTAGCTAACTAAGATAAAAAATAATTGTTTTTTTTCTTTTCCTTGTTCAATTATTATTTCATTTTTTTTAAGTTGCCCACGTGTTAAAATTCAGTGGAAAATGGAGATGACTTCTTAAGTTCATTGCATCTTAGAATGGTTCCATCAATTTTATTTTGAAACTCTTGGCTGCGATGTTTTTTGTCATTTGTTATATATGTCCTTGTCTGGTTTTTAAGAAAAAAACATATAATAAATGTATATATAAATTATGAAATTTCCTTCTAGATGAAAAGGGGCAAGATCACTTGAGCCTTCAATTTTGTTGTCATCTTCTAATTTTACTTTTCTCATTATTTATTTTCAGGGATTTAATTATAATGTTCTTCAACATTTATACAGTTCTAATATTATTTCCTTTTCGGTCAATCTCCTTGTCTGGTTTTAGTATTTTAGCTACACAAAGGAATATTCTTTTTTTCTTTTTCTTTTTTTTCTTTTTAAACTCAAGTAATTTATACATATTTTAGAATGTGAGATCTCAAAGTTTATTGAAGGAAGTAGGCCAGATTTGTGTGTATTATTATTAAAAAAAAATATTACACCACCTCGACTATTTTTATGTAATAAATCATCTATCCAATTAATTTTTTTGATAGGTAATCACGATAAATTACATTTACAACTTTGACTATTATCGATTCATGATAGTTCAAATTTTGGTGTATATTGATGTTAAAGTCAAATCTGTTTGATTTTTTTCCCCTTTAAATAATAATAATCTTACTTAGCTTAGCTTTTGCCTCCCCTTTCTTTTTCGAAAATCCCATCATTATCCCTTTGAGAATCTTCCAATGAAATTCTTGCAATTGAAAGTGATGGGTTCTGAATAGATTCAAGCAATGTTTGAAGAAACCTTCCAAGACCTCATTTTTATATGGAGAATTCTTGAAATTGGACTCAGGAATATTATTAATCAGGTCTTACAACTCTTTATTTTAATTTTATAAAGGATCTCCCATATTTTTCACAAGGCCAATTGACTTAATTCAACATATATATTAAAATGACCTTGATGTCATATTCTAATTTATTTTTGTTAGGCAAGGGGGGATTGGCTGAATGCATTGCATGAAACAAAACATTAAAGTGAGATAGAGAAAAGAGAGAGATTTGTGAGTTAGTATTAATATGTAAAAAAATAGAGGGAATTAGTGTATTTGAATTTCAAAAGTAAAGTTGAGGTTGTGATTATAAGTCATGAGTAATTTCAGATGGATATGGGCAGCCAATGAGGACCATGTATCAAGTTTAATGAGTATGACATTTAAAAAAACTACCAATATTACAAAATATATTACCTTATCCAAAAGCTAATGTCAAATAATTGAAGAGGTTTTTCAATATGGGCTATATTTGGCAACTTCTTCTTTCAATAATTTCAAATAATTGAAGATGATTTATCACCGAATAAATAAAAACAATGAAAGGGTAAAATATTCTTCTTAACAAAAATTAAGAAAATAAAATTAAAACACCAAAGTTTTATTATTTTTTTTTAAGAAATTTAAATTCAACTACTATATCGGTGTGGATTGGAGCTGGTAACATTTTAGCTGTTACAGCTGAAACTTTGCTTCTTTTGACACCACTTTTTTATGTGTGTTATTTATTTATTGGTGTTATTATTTTTGTAGAATTATAATGTCAATGCCAAATTTTGAGTTTTATTAGTTAAGAAAAAAAAAAAGAGGCTAGGCCAAAAGAACCATAATTCTAATGAGATCGTGGGATTTAATAACTAAGATGTTAAAAATAAAAGAGAGACTAAAATTAATCTGGCTATTATTTTACCAAGTTGGTGATGTGTTAGGTTTATATATATATTGATAGTTGATTATTTTTTTCTTGAGAAAAAGAATATGCAAATTGAAGTTTGAATTAAAGTTCCTAACGCAAAGTAAGTGAGGTTAGATTATCAAACACACTCCTTAATTAAGCTTCCATACATTAAACCAATTGGTATAATTTGATTGTTTGTTTAACACCTATTTTTTTGGATGTATATAGGGGAGTGAATTTAAAGCTCTAACACATATATAGATAATATAAGTAGTTGAGTTGTGTTCTTTTATAAGTTTACCATTTTTTTTTTACAAGATTTACCGTCTAATACTAGTGATCATACGCTAATTTCAACAATCAAATTTCAATTCCTTCCCTTATAGATTCACGTATTCAAACTCTCAATATTATTATTGAACAAGAAAAAATGATACGCATGCATACACCAAGAATCTTGCTTCAAACAAACAAGAAAATATCTGTTTTCAAAAATAAAGAATAAATAAAAAAATAAAAGAAGGAGAAGAAAATATCTGACGACTTTTTTGTTTGGCGGGTGCCCAATTGCAGTGAGGCCCAACTAAATTGGCAAATTATGGGCCGTGAGCCCACTTGAAATGCTACCAGATGGGCTATGGCCCAAATGAAAGTGAGCCCACTTGGCTCGCGGGTGCCCAATTGCAGCCAGGCCCAACTATTGAATTGTTCCAGTTCGGGTTTCCACGGTTTAGAGTAAAACTTACCTACTCATGGACAAGTAGGTAGTACTCCATGCTTAGGAATTATGTGGAATTATATAAGTTATACAATTTTTCTTTTTATATATAAATTAATTTTTGATTAAAAATTATGTAATTCATATCATGTCACATATACATTAAACATGGACTACTTACTTGTCTATGAATAGACAATTTTTTCTCTATCTATAATATATATCTAAATATTATAAAATTTGAACTTCCATTATTATGTTTAGTACACTAATATTTGGAAGTTGGGAGTATTTCAACATGCTATCGGTTGATTTATAATATATAATAATTATTGCTGGACTAAGTGTACTTCAACTATTTTGAATGATTTAGTTGTTTGATAGTTTCATTCAACACTATGATTAATGGTTTAATTCTAAAACTGGTATTTATTTTTTAGTAGTAGTATCCTCTTGGTACAGTTTGGAGTCCTCCTCCAACTTATACTAAAAAAAATGCACTTCAATTAATGTGATTTTTTTTTTTTTGTTTTCAACAAATGTGGACGAGGAGAATAAGAATATGTAACTTTTTTTTTTTGTTGAAACATAAGAACATGTAATTTTTTTGGTTATTAAGTCATATAGATTAAAGCTCTTATTGCATTAAAGTGAGGTAAATGCCTTACTTTCTATTATATTCTTATTAATTCACCCTACTAATTTTAACAACAATTTATTATTATTATTATTTATAAAATTGATTGTTATTTAGGTAAGTAACCGCAGAATTGAAAGAATGAAGATAAAATATCTACAAATTAATATCACATGCTCAATTATAAATTTTGAGGATAATACACATTCAAATCCCGAATATTTGACCACAACAAATCATACTTTGGAGAATGAGACACTCACTGATTTCAATATTACCAAATTTATGGGTAAAATATAATTTTCCAAATTAGTATTTACCAATTTGAGTATTACCGAATTTATGAGTAAAAATTAATCTGTGACAAAGAAAATTTGTTTAAAAACAAAACACAAAGATTAGTAAGTATTTGGTCAAAGTTATTCTTTTTTTTTTTGTTGAAAAATTTGGTAAAAGTTATTCTTAAGGGAAAATAACATAAAATAATTGCATAATTATTTTTGTAACCATTTTATTGAGACAAATTCTTGAAAAGCAAAAACCCAAGAAAGGAAAAAGAAACAATTTGTGTCGAGGAAAAAATCGAAATGTAATTAAAAAGAAATCCAGGCTGGCCCACGTTCTCCAAGATCAAACGGAATCTGATTCTAGCATGAGTGTAGACAAATTCGGTTTCCAAACAAGCCGAAAGAAATATGGCGGGAACCAACGCTCAACTCATGCTAGATTAGCCATGTATCAGATAAACCAGCTACACTAATCCAGTTCCCAAACAATCCAATACATTTTCCGCGGGAAGAAACGTACTTTTTTGGCGGGAGTACACGTGGCAGACCGATACTGCAGCTCTAGCTCCCATTCCCGCCAAATTCCATTCCATATATAAAACCCTAAGATTTCATACCCTAATATCACCAATTCTTCTTCCTCCGTCCTTTCCGCCTTCTTCAATCGGAGATTTCTTGCAATCGGCGACAATGGACGTTTCAGAGAAGACGAGTTCTTCATCTTTGCCTTTCAGATTGAAGAAAACCTTACGATCCAACTCTAAATCAGTACTTGAGGATCAACAAGTACAACCACTAAGCTCCAAGACGCCGGAGAAGGCGGCGGCGCTACCTAGTAGATCTCGTAACCGGAAGGTTGTGCATTCGATCAAAGGCGTTCGGCGAGCTGCTGAGAGCGTTCTTGGATCTAATCGGCAGCAGCAGCTTCTTGATCGGACTGCTGAAGGGAGTAAATCGGTTAAAAGGAAGTTAGATTCGTTGCGGAGTAGGAGTTCATCTTGTAGATCTAAGATTTTGTCTGATAAGTACGTCTTTTTGTTATTGATCTTGAATTTGGCTAATTGACTTATGGCTGTGTTTAGATCTACTTTGAATGTTTGGTGGATGAGTGTTGTTGTTTCGGTGTTTGCAGATTTGAGATTCTGAGCAAGTTTTTTGATAGCTTGGATTCTGCTATGCGGTTATTACGATTTAAAGGCGTGGCATCTAATTTTTCTAATGTATGCCCCAAGATCGAAGTGCTCACTGATAGGTACTTGTTCTATCGCTGCATTGCCTCCTGTATTCCTTTATGTGTTGATTGGTACCGCTAATTAATCTAGTTTATATAATCCGCAATTGTTTATCATGATAGTTGTTTAAGAACGACAAAGGATATGAACCTTGGTCTGAATGCATGCTCATTCTCTGTGTTTTGTGTAGTGTAATTATGCTTATCCTAATGTAGGAGGTTGATCACCATAAGATTGTTTTCTAATTCTGGATATGATGGGTATGAGTGCAGGAGGTTTTCATATAGTCATTTGGCTCAATTGAAGTTTATTTTACCTGAAGCAATTGAGCTTAAGAAGGTTCATATAGTTGATGAACGAACCAGCTGTTTGAAGCCAGATCTTCACATATCTTTCAACTTTAGCGTTCTAGATAATCAAGATGGTCTTGATTCAGGAGACCGGAATATGCAATTAAGGAAGTTGTTTAAGGCACGGCTCTCAGAATTTGTGAATTCACATCCGGAGGTACACAATTTTCCTTCTGTAATTTGTAGGCGTTGCATTTTTCCGTATTTGTGGTCATGAATCTAAGAATATTGGCTCTCCATGGCTAGACAATAGTTTTGAATGTGACAACTCAGCGTCCCTTTTTATTATTGCTACTATTTTCTCTTCTAGTTGGTAAAGAGTGTCTTTAAACAGAATGCAGAGTTGAAGTTAGTCTTAAATGTTGCATTCTCTTTTAATTTGACAGTCTTGTATTTTAGTAATATTTGTATACCGTTCTTTCACATCTTTTATGATACAAGACCTGTTTCTGAATATAGATTGATGACGTTCCAAAAGATTTGCTGCCGAAGCCATTCAATTCCCCAAGTCAAGACATTTTTTTGCAAACCAACACTCCGGCAACATCATCAACAAACGTTACAGAAGAAATTCCCTTTAACTATCATTCAGAAGAAAGTCAAGGCTTCCGTATAATTAAATCTATGGTGCCCATTACTGCTACTAGCTCGAGTAAACAGAAGGAACTAATAGGGGCATCCCATTTTTCACAATCTCTTAGCCGGCGTTTCTCTAAAAAAGGAGTTTACAGAGAAACTGAGAGTACTAACCTAGCTACAAAGCTGTGTGACCAAAGTTCATCTCATTCTGATGCTGAGATAATTATTGATACAAGCATTTGTGATGCAGTATCTTCATCCAAGCCTTTCTCCCCAGTTAAACTTCCTTCCAACCCAACCTGCAATTCAAGTTGTTTGGACAATTATCCTTCTCCAATTCGTTCTTCATCAATGCCACTTCCCACAACTCCCAGTAATATGGTAGATAGAGTAAACATGACGAAGGGAGATGTGGTATCTGCTAAAACTAATGATATTAATTCCACTCCTGCCAAACTGGTTTCAACTCCAGTTCGGCTAATGGCTTCCACGCCTGCAATGCATCCACCAAAAAGAAGTTCCATGAGTCCTGATGACGATTCATCTTTCTCTACAAATAAGTTGATTAGGCGACCGCCTCGCTCTCGATCACTTATATTTGACACTCCCTCGAAGGAAGATGAAAATGAGGATGAAATAGATGATACAAGTAGGGCATCATTTGGAGATGATCTTTTAGGTGTGCTACCTCTGAGCCTTCTGCAATCGGTAAGACCGTTTTCTGTTTTAAGAAAACTCTTCACTATTATGCATTTTTTGAATTTCTCATGTTCTCAATTTGCAGATTAGAGAGAAAGAAATGAAGGCTAAAGAAGAGCAATCACCAGCAATATCACAAGCTAAGAGACGAAAGAAGATGATTGCCAATCTTCCCAAACTCTTCGATGCTATATTTTTCTTGTTCCACAAGCGTACAGTTATCACTAAGGAGGAGCTAATATACAAATTAGTCGTTGGCAATGCGGAAATTGTTGACAAAAGTAAGTAATTACCGCACATATTATGCATAGATTCCAATTTTGTTTTATCTTTTCTGTAGCTGATTCATTTCTTTTGGTACACTTGTGTAGGAGAAATTGAAGAGCAGCTAGATTTGTTGCAAGAACTAGTTCCTGAGTGGATTTCTGAGAAGCTGGCATCCAGTAATGATGTGCTAGTATGGTGAGCATTTTTAATAACTCTTATACTAAATATATAGTTCTAGAAAGCCACCCATTTGATATAATTGTTACAAAATAACGTCTGCTAAAACTTATGCCCAAACATATTAAATTTCCTGATAATGCGTCGCTCAAATCCTATTTGGTTTATTGTTGCAGCATTGAGAAATTGTCGAGTGCCTCAACGACACGTGCTCGACTTGAAGAAGCCAAGTGAAGAACAGTTCATAGTTAAAAAAGAACACGTTTATGCCCGTGAATGGTCTACCTTTTTTCTCAGCATCTAGTCTCGTCATAGTGGTCACACAATCCTAGTGGGGAAGCTCGAAGTCTCTGTAATGTAAATTAACATAAATGAAGAATACCAAACTCCTAATTGAATGAGAGCATTTTTGTTTCAGGTAAATATTAAGTTACATCTCTTGTATCACGATTGATCCACTGCCCTTATTACTTAGTGTAACCTTCCAGAGTTAAAAGAGTATCATGTCAATCTCTTAGTGGATATATAATAGATATTAACTAAATTTCCTTCCAGAGTTAAAAGAGTATCATATCTTAATCATCTGGAGCATTATAATTCAAATAAACAAATCGAATTTTGTATACCGAACCCCAAAATGAAGACAAGATATAATGTTGTTCATTGCAACAATTTGAAGTTATGAGGCGTAGATGCGAAAACTACTTGTAATCATCGCTTTCATTTGGCTCATTAGTTTTCTAGCAAATCAAACAAATATCCATGATTAAACTACAAGAACAATTGGATGAACTTTATTAGAGTTCCTAGAAATGGTTACTTACAAAATTGGCGCAGTCATTTTATATCTCCAATGAATTACTATATGGTGTTTAAATTAACATATATTATCCTAATGACTAATTTGTACCAATGTGAAATGTAGCTATCAATCTCTCTCGGCCACAGCTCATGAAGAATCCAATGAAGTTTTGGAAGTTTGCTCCAATTGATACGACCAAGGAGATAAGACAGGTAAAGGAACAAGATTTTTACTACAAAAACCAGCTGAGAATTGTTTATTTTTAGTATTTCTGAAAGTGAAATTAAAATGAGGCAAATAGTAGAATTTAGAACTCCCCAACACCCTTCTCCTCTTGGCAAAACCAACTGGGGTGGAGCTTCTCCTTTGCTAGCTAGAAACATACCCCATGAGAGTCTTGAACTAAGGTACCTCAAGCTCAACACCACTCGTACTCGGGACGAAATCTTTCCTCTCCTAGAAGACGACGACGACAGTGGCGAATACTACCTGCCTGTCTCGTACACGGCCCGACTACAACGACTGGAGAAGTGGAGGTATGTGAAAGGGAGTTTGTTTTTGTCGAGATTGTCTTTTCCATGGAAAAGAAAGAAGACATTGTTGGGCTCGAGCTCAAGGAAGAAATGGTTCAAGAGATGGGATTATCAAAATAGGTGGCCTCAAGGCTGGTGCTGAAGTGTATAATGGACCAAGATTATACAATATCTAATCACATAATATCATCACTTAAGACAGAGTATAATGGACCAAGATTATCCTGGGCCTCATGATCTTGGTCCCTTAGTTTAATTTCTCCAAGGTTG
The DNA here is from genome assembly GCA_037832685.1 of Sicyos baderoa. Taxonomy (NCBI): domain Eukaryota; kingdom Viridiplantae; phylum Streptophyta; class Magnoliopsida; order Cucurbitales; family Cucurbitaceae; genus Sicyos; species Sicyos baderoa. The sequence goes on from JBBMEF010053346.1 coordinate 10,080, forward strand.
TCTCCTTCAACCACTCCCATAGTATTCATGTAATATAATGTTACAGATTTCAAACATAGCGATAGGATATGCATACGTGTTAGAGAATATGAATTTCAAAATTATGATTGCAAGATAATAGATCCATGTGAGACTAGAATTGAAATGACAGCCAAAGAAAAGATCAAACCAAACTTCCTCATATCCTGGTTTCAAACTTTGAAACATTGCCTCCTATTCAAACTACACCCAAGATTTTAAAATTAAGAACATGCTCATTTATATTTAATTATATCATTTATTCAATTAAATCTAGAGTTCCATTTCTGTTTTTCAATCATTGTGCGATATCCCTTTCCTTCTTCTCTTCTCCACGACCAATCTAAGCCAATATCATCATTTTTATTTCTCTAATGAATTACATTATTTCTTTACTAATATGGCTTCTTTTAGATAAATATTTCCAATAAAACCACCTTCAAAGTACCAATAAACACAATGAATTAACAGTAATGATTCGTTTTTAATAAAATTCTATTTAGAAGGCCAATTGGTCAAATTATGGTTCTAGTCTTTTATATATATATATATATATTAGCTTTTAGATAATTTTTCATAGTACTAGTGGTAGGTGTGAGAATCAAATTTTTGGCATTTATACATGCCATTTACTTTGATTATATCTTATCATATGCTTTTGTCGATAGTGAGGCAATATGAATTCAACTGAACTAATTAATTTTAGGTGGGATAAACAAATTTTGCTATAGCTAGAGATTTAAGTATAGCTCGGTGCTACATAACCTAACAATAATTGATATTTTCGATTTAAAAGTTATGGATCCGAATCTTCAACTTTCGAATATTATTCTTGCACTAAAATACACTTAAATGTTAGGTTGGAAAACATGAATTTGGATAAGGTTTGAATATTTTCTTATTCCTCTTTTAGAGTTAAGATATAAGGACCATGTGAAACTTTTAAAAGTATGAGGACCAACTTGATTTGATACTAAAGTATACACTATAATTTAACCTTATAAATATTAAAAATAAATGAATAATAGTTTGGCTTTCATTTTTCTATACCAATAATTTCATATCTGATTGGGTCAAAAGAGCCAAGGGAGACTCATAAACGGACAATTAGCCATGTTGTTAACAACTTTCACAAAAAATAAAACAATAAGCAAATTTAATAATTTTCATCGATACATCTGTTAGACCCTTGATCTTCAATATTGTTATTATTATTCTAAATTTTGATTTTCATCTTAGTTCATAAATTCAGGTTTACTAACTCTCTTATATTTAACCATTACATTTATTGTCAAAAAAAAAAAAAAAATATTTTAGTGACATCATATATCACTTAATAACAAGTAGGAATGTATATTTGAGTTGGGTTGAAGAATTTTTAGAATCAAACTCAAAGTTTTGGATTAGTATCCAATCCCTCTAATTAATCTGATGCATTAGAGCAACTTATCTCAATCTTATATTTTTTTGTTGGGATGTGTTGAATTCTCAAGTTGTGTTAATCTTCTTTTTTTTCTTTGTAAAACAATTTTATTTTCACCTAGTAAATATATAACAAATAAATATTAAAAAAATGGATTGTACTAGCATGTTATTTATCAAATGTAAGAAACCTATTTTATGAATTCATCTCTCTTCTCACACACACATAAATGTGTATATTATTCTTTAGTTGATCAGATTGGATTGGGTTGAACGAGCCAAAAATTGTTCAACTTTAAAATTAATTATCCAACGAAAATTAGAAAATCATAATTCAATTCAACCCGAATAAAATTATAATCCAACCCGACTCTTACTTTTGGGTGGATAGTTCAAACTACTTGGGTTGTCAATTCTTTTGTACACCACTAATTACAAGTTGATTACCTTGTTTGAATTCCAAATATTGTTGAATTAAATTATTAGATCATATATACAAAAAGAACATTATTATATATTGAATAAAAAAAAAGAACATTATTATCCAAAAATTAGTGATGCATAGAATCTATAGTTTATATTGAGAGTAGAAAAACCCAAGCAATAATTCAAACACGTGCAACGGCCCCATGTGCAACAATAGTGTCGGCTTGACCAGTCTAATATTATTAACTAACATAAATTTATAATCTCAGCATATTTAATTTCCAACTAATTTTCTCTTATCTCATTTCATATTAGAACCAACATTGTTTATTTTGAATTTTTAATGATCCAATCTTAAGCTATTTATTATTTATAAAAGGGAATTTGCGTTGTGTAGCAATTTTCCTAGTCTGCATTAGAATTATAGCAACTTTTTAAAAATATTGCAAATATAGCAACTTTGTTTTGATAGATTCTATCAAACACTATTGATGGAGTCTATCAGACATTATTGATGGAGTCTATAAGATATTATTGATG
>JBBMEF010053357.1:0-12485 GCA_037832685.1 Sicyos baderoa
ATTTATTTTAAGTGTTTGAATCTATAGTCATTCCATTATTTATTTTGAAAAAAGTAGTCACTAACTACCATTACCCTTTTACTTTTTACATTTCACGTAGGACCTAGCAAGCAAAGCAACCCTTCCAAAATCCCCAAACCACAGCCGTCGATCGAAATCTCACCCCACCGTTTTTGCCCTAACTCTCACTTAACCCTAATTTCTCACAAAAAAGAAATTGAATTTCCCCAATTTGAATCCGGCGGGACAGAATTGCCCTTGGATGATGAACATAATTCCGAAAATGCCCTTAAAAGTATATTTTATACTGGGTAGACCCAGACCCAGTGTTGCCAGTAATCCCTATCCTCCAGAAATGTAATTTCACAGGAAATCAACCGCCTGTAGCCGGTAAACCTAACTTTTCTCTTCTTTTGCCCAAATGAGTTTTATTATAATCACTATAATTTTAAGAAATATATAATATAAATTTAGAATTTAGTTTTTATAATTTTATATAGTTATGCTTATTTCTGATAGTTACGAATTAAATATTTAAAAGTTAGTTATTCATTGATTAATGATAAAAATTATTTTTTTTGAGAAATGAAATTATGAGTTTTTTTTTAGTATAAGTTGGGGGAAGGAGAATTATTACAATACCGATTTCAGGAATCGAACTTGTGGCCGTAGAATGGAAATAGATTAACTCTAAATCAGATAACCAATCGCGCCACCAACCTATTCAGTAAATGAAATTATGAGTTAAGTGACCGATAAAAAAAAAAAAAAAAATTCAAGTATGAATAATGAGTTTCAATGTATTTAATATGTTAGTAATTACACCAATCTCACATGTTCGATCCCCATAATTGATATTTATCTCTCTTCTCCAGATATGTACTAAAAAACACTAGTAATTACTAAAAAAACACTAGTAATTACGTAAAATAATGACTATATTTTAGATTTTTAAAACTATAAAACTATTTTGTTTAGTACAGGTTGGTCGAAGGGTACTTAACTGGTTTACCACCAACAATAAAATCATTCCACCATTATAAAACTAAATTCTAGTTTTAGAAATTAACCTTATATATGATTTTTTTTTTTAATTTAATTTTTAATTTTTAATATTTTTTAGTTTCCAGAGAGGAAAAGGAAAGGAAAAAAGAAAAAAAAAGGACCTAAAATAGTAGAGAAGAACATAACATAGAGAAGGAAGTTGAAGTTATAATTTTTTTTTGCATATGGTGTTTTGTGTTGTTGAAGGTTTTAGAGAGATCCTCCAATATTCATCTTCATCATCTTCATTTTATCCCTTTCCCTCTTCCACTGGTTTCTGCTTCAAACTCCCACCCTCCCCCATCCAATTTCTCTCCCAATCATCTCCTCTTTGCTTCATCAATAAGTTATTCTTCTGCTCATTGGAGCTCTAATTTCCCCTCTCTTCCAACTTTCAGATCTGCCTTCAATGACCGCCTTCTTCTCCAGGATTCCTTGATTCCAACCATGCTTTTCTGTTGAACTCTCGCCACTTTTTGTTCGAGATGAAGAGGTCCAGAGACGACGTTTACATGGCCTCTCAACTCAAGCGTCCTGTGATTTCCACTCGTCCCGAACCGTAAACCTAATCCTTCTCTTTTTTTGTTATGTTCTTAATTGCGTAGCTTTCTTGTTTCAGCATGAAGATCAAGCTTTCGATTCACTTCGTGGTTGGCGAATTTTTTTTGTATGGTTGGTTTGAATGGTATATAGTTTCTCGCGATGATGAAATTTCTCGATTTTGATTTTTAATCCATTTTTTGAAAATTTATTGAGTATCTAGGGTTTTCGAGGTGTTCCAAAAAAACTTGTTTTTTCTGTTCAACTCGGTAGGTGTAAATAAGATCTTTCGTCTATTCGATTTTTGTTTATGCTTTTTGTGAATCAAATGGAGTGTCTTAGATGGAATCTAAGGTCCTCGTGGCCGTATGGATGCTTAATTTTTTGCATGATTGTTCGATATTTGGTGTTGTGGAGTTTCTGATTTTGAGTCACTTTATCATGGAAGTGTACTTATTTGTGTAATCTGTGTTGGGGAATGAAGATCTGCACAACCTCAAATGTCGGGTGGAGGAAGTGCCCAGAAATTGACCACTAATGACGCCCTTGTATATCTCAAGAGAGTGAAGGACATATTTCAAGATAAGAGAGAAAAGTATGAAGAGTTTCTTGAAGTTATGAAAGATTTCAAGGCCCAAAGGTTTTTCATTATCCATGCTTCATTTAACCCCCCCCTTTTCCCTCTATTTTGTATCAGCACAGTTTTCTCGATGGGGGAAGTGTATTTGTTAATGGGAGCTACTTCTTGACTTATGTTTTTGTTAATTGACTGTAGAATTGATACTGCGGGAGTCATCGGAAGAGTAAAGGATTTGTTTAAAGGCCATCGAGATCTCATATTGGGGTTCAATACGTTCTTGCCCAAAGGATATGAGATCACTCTTCCACTGGATGATGATCAACCTCCTCAAAAGAAACCTGTTGAGTTTGAAGAAGCTATCAATTTTGTGAACAAGATAAAGGTTTAATTTTTTTTCACAGTTATGTAAAAATTTTGCTTTTTATGAATGACACTTATTCGTTGTTTGTTTGGATGCATGCAGACACGATTTCAAGGCGATGATCACGTTTATAAATCATTTTTAGACATTTTGAATATGTACAGAAAGGAAAATAAGTCCATCACTGAGGTCTACCAGGAGGTTTGTGTGTTGCCTTTTATCATTTGTTGTGGCCAATTGGCAATGTTGTTTGTTTTGTACATTTGGTTCTGTCACTGTACATTTTTCTCAAGTACTTATTTTGTGAACAAGAAATTTTGTTTAAATGGTTTTTTTTATTGGCGACTTTTCTCAGGTTGCTTCTCTTTTCCAAGATCACGCAGACTTGCTTCTTGAGTTTACCCATTTTCTTCCAGATTCTTCAGCCACAGGAGCTGCTCACTATGGCTCTGGCAGGAGTTTAATGCTCCGTGATAAGCCTACGACCATGCCCATCATGCGACAAATGCAAGTTGACCGGGTTCGAAACTTCCCTCTTTATAATATTGAAGACATTCTCTTTAAATTATACTCGTGTCTCTTATAAAAGAATAATTTAACTCCTGACAACCAATATAGTAATGGTAAGTTTGCATGTTATAACTTCAGAAAGAAAGAATTACTGTGTCCCGTGCCGAACGTGACCTTAGCGTTGACCGTCCGGAACCAGACCATGATAGGACCCTAATGAAACTGGACAAAGATCAACGTAGGCGTAGTGAGAAAGAAAAGGAAAGAAGAGAAGATAGAGATAGGAGAGAACACGATCAAGATCGGGTTGACAGAGATTATGAGCATGATGGAAGGAGAGACTTTAACATGCATCGGTATCCCCACAAGAGGAAATCTGCTCGTAGGATTGATGACTCGTCTGCTGAGCAATTGCAACCAGGTGGAGATGGTGATGAAAATTTTGGCGTGCATCCCATCACTTATGATGATAAAAATTCAGCAAAGAGTGAGTATTGTAATTATGTTGATTACTTTAATTAGAACTTTTTTGAAACAAACTCTAATCATAACTTCACTAACTGTTAAAGTTTTATTCTGAATGAAATCTCAGGCTATTATTTTTAGTTACATACATTCAATATGTTAAAAACGTTCTTTTTTAATATTCTAATGACACTACACTACAATATTCCTCTCTTTCTTTCCATTCCGTTGCCTTCAATTCCATCTCATTACTTGTCTGTTTGTTAAATATTCTGCTTTGGCAGGTATATACAGCCAGGAGTTTGCTTTCTGTGAAAGAGTGAAAGAGAAGTTAAGAAACGCTGATGATTACCAGGAATTTTTGAAATGCCTCCATATCTATAGCAAGGAGATAATTACCAGAGCGGAGCTTCAATCTTTGGTATGAATACTTTTGTAGTTTATGCAATTGAGATAATCATTTAAATGATATAAAATTGCTTGCAGTACATTATGTAGAAGCAATAAATCAAATCATCATAACCATGGGTTATCATGGAGTGACCTAGTGAGAGGGTCTTGGGGAGCTTAGAGATGATAGGTTCAATCCATGTTGGCCACCTACCTAGGAAATAATTTTCTATGGATTTTCTTGACATCCAAATGTTATAGAGTCAAGCGGTATGTCCTTTGACATTAGTTGAGGTGCATGCAAGCTAGCCCGAATAGCCACTTACTTGAAAAAAAAAATCATATCATCATGAGCTATCCTAGTGGTCAAATAAGGGCTTTGAAAATCATAAAGTTCGTGGAGGATTTAAGTTCAATCCTTGGTGACCACCTTCCTAGGAAATTAATTTTCTAAGAGTTTCCTTAACAACCAATTTGAATTGAGCCAGACAAGTTTCTTGTAAGTTGTAATAATTGTCGAGGTGTAATGTGACATGGCCCGAACACACACAAATATAAAGAAGATGTAGAAGTAATCGACTATGTTAGAGACCATGTCACATTCTCATCCCAATCTCTAGAATGCTTCTAAAAGAACTTAATATTCATTCCCTCCACTCTCATAATTGAGATTTGTACTTATTGTGATGACTTTTGGCTGCTTCTACCGTCCCCAAAGGGTGGCCTCATTTGTAGAGACTTGGAGTCTTCAAGGAATGCTCCCTTAGAGGTTCACTTCTAGGTTTGAAATTCATGGATGAGTTTAATTTTAAAATCTCTTGTTGTCTTTTGGGCCAGAGCTATGGTCTTGGGAAAGGATGGGTGCCCCTAGCTTGACAATAAGTTTTGAATGCAATGCATTTACCTTGACATTGTTATTTAAGACCCATACTATCCCAAATTTGTAAGGCATGGAAACATCATGAAGAGCCGAACTTGCCGTGGAAGATGTGGTCACATTTTGGTAGTACAAAATGGACCAAGTTTTTGATCCGGGCCAACTTGCGCACACCTCAAGTTTTGTCATGGGAATGGGCTGAGTTTGATAATGGAAAATTTTAGGAATATTATTTGGACCACTTTTCTTGAGGTAACCCTTGTGAGTGAGTTTTTGGATAAGAAACAATTTCATTAATGATATGAAATTACAAAGGCCAAGATGCCCATTACAAAAAAGAGTTCCAACTATTAAGGATGTTATCAAAACTATAATCATGGAACATGGGCGAGAGTTTACACCAAGAAACCACAACCGATGTCAATTTCTCCATTAGGCTCAAGTAAGGCAAATTCCTGTTTCTAAAAGTTCTGTCATTTAATAGTGAAGAAAGAAAAATTCACCTTTAGAGTCTTGGGTTTCTATTATGTCTCATGATAAGCATAGCTATAAGTAGCCTTCTAATTCAACTAATGTAGGTAAAGACATTTCAGGGTGGTTGGGTAAGTAATCTGTATTACAAAGGATTCATAACCTTCGTTCTTTGGTAGCCCTCATAAGTAATTTTAGAGGTAAGAATGAACAAATCACCATATAGAAACTTCCATTTTTCTAGATAGCTTTCTTGGCATTTTCCCTTGGACCTTCAAAACTTTTATTTTGTTGCTTGGTGTTCAAGTGTTTGGCGGGTCTATTTCATGGCTTTTACCATAAGATCGATCAAACTTCTAGATTTCATAAATGTAGAAGGCAACAGTAAATATGGTTGAGAAGGTCAAGATATCTGGAAAGAGAAAATTTCAGAGTGTAGCTTCTCGGCCGAAGGGGTTGCAACACTTGCAAAAGCATGTAAAAAAAGATTCCCTAACCATGCTTTGTCCCAATAGCTTTCTTACTTAGCATAGCAGAAGCCTTAATTTGTGTCACAATTGTGTTCTCGAACTTGTCAGGTGGGTGATTTACTTGGAAAGCATTCTGATCTTATGGAAGGTTTCATTGAATTTTTGGCACGATGCGAGAGAAATGGTAACTGTTTAGAGTTTGTTCTTGCTTTTGTTGTTTTTGTACTGTTTAACTTTAAATCTGATGAAGAGTGTTGTTTTGCAGATGGATTTCTTGCTGGTGTCATGAGAAAAAGTACGTATACTGCCCCCCATTCAGTTCATATGGATCTTTTGTAGTTCTTATTTACCGTGATTGTGTATTTGTAACTTATGCTAATTTATTAGTTGAGTATTTTTAAGTGACATATGTAGTATTTCTTATTGATTATTTTTTTTTTGAAAAAAATTCATTGCAGAATCATTATGGAATGAAGGAAGTTTGCCTAGATCAGGGCAAGTGGAGGACAGGGACAGAGATAAAGATCGTGACCATGAGAAAGAAGATATTTCAAAAGATAGAGATCGTGAAAATCGAGAACGAGATAGATCTGAAAAGAATGCTGCATTCGGAAGCAAAGATATTACTGGTCACAGGGTATCTGTGTTTTCCAGCAAAGACAAGTATTTGGCAAAGCCAATAAATGAACTTGATCTATCAAACTGCGAACGTTGCACTCCCAGTTACCGTCTTCTGCCAAAAAATGTAATTCCTTAACTTTTAAAGATTATTGTTGACTTTGTTAAAAAATTGAGATGAGTGTTTTTTTTTTCCACTTTTCAGTATCCGATACCTTCGGCCAGCCAAAGAACAGATCTTGGTTATCAAGTGTTGAATGATCACTGGGTATCTGTCACTTCAGGAAGTGAGGATTACTCTTTTAAACATATGCGTAAAAACCAGTATGAAGAGAGCCTTTTCCGATGTGAAGATGACAGGTTAGGGATCACCTGAGATGCAAACTGTTTTATTTTCATTTTTTATTCAACTTTTAAGGATGTGATACTTGAATTTAGTCAGTTATTATATTTTCAGTCCATGGTATTTAATGTTTTCAACACTTCTATGATGTGTCCTTCCTCTCTAGATTACTTGCCGATGTATGGCTGAAAATGGCACCGCAATTTACTTTTGTTATTTATTACTCTGTTATACATGGAATGCTTTTTATTCTGATATTACTGTACTTTGTACTGCTGCTGGCAGGTTTGAACTTGACATGTTGCTGGAGTCCGTGAATGTCACTACCAAGCGTGTCGAAGAACTACTAGAAAAGATCAACATCAATGTGATCAAAGCAGACTGCCCAATCTCAATTGAAGATCACCTGACTGGTCAGTTGTCTCTATCTGCTTAGTTTTTATTTAGTCTTACTTTCTCAAGGTTCTTAATATCAAGTAGTCTTGTTCTTTCTGGCTTACACCCATGTCCTTCCTGTAGCTCTAAATCTGAGGTGCATCGAACGGTTATATGGTGACCATGGGCTTGATGTTATGGATGTGTTGAAGAAGAATGCACCTCTTGCTCTGCCAGTAATTTTGACCCGCTTGAAGCAGAAACAGGAGGAATGGGCACGGTGTCGTTATGATTTCAATAAAGTTTGGGCTGAAATATATGCTAAGAACTATCACAAGTCACTTGATCATCGTAGCTTCTACTTCAAGCAGCAAGACACAAAAAGCTTGAGCACTAAAGGTGACTTACAACATTGATATTGCATAATAATTTTTTTTCTCTCTGCTGCTTGTTTAGATCTGGAATACTGCACCTTAGCTTTTGGTATTGAAATTCACTAATTTGTAAGAAAGTGAAAATAAATTGCAATTGTATTACTTTTTAATTTTTTTTAAATTTAGATTGGATGGTACAACATAGTCAGTTGGTTAGGTTGTCTTTACATTTTACCTTGCCTTTTGCTTTCTCTGTTCTCAAATGTAATGGCCACCAAATGGTTCTTTTATATGCCAACTGTTCTGTTCTACATTTTTTTTTTGTATTAGTAAAAACTAGACGTGCCTCATTTACTTTTACATAAATGATTTCTCCATTCAATAACTACTATATTGATTGTTATCTGATCATAGTAGCATATTGGAGTTGATTTTTTTTTTTTTTTTTTTAATGTTTTCTTCTCACTGGCAATTTGTTTTTCTTTTTACAGCCTTGTTGGCAGAGATCAAAGAGATCAGTGAGAAGAAGAGGAAGGAAGATGACGTGTTGCTTGCCATTGCTGCTGGAAATAGACGACCTATTATTCCAAATCTGGAATTTGAGTATCCTGATCCAGAGCTTCATGAAGATCTATATCAGCTGATCAAATATTCATGTGGAGAAGTTTGCTCGACTGAACAATTAGATAAGGTTATGAAGGTATGGACAACCTTCTTGGAGCCCATGCTTGGTGTACCTTCCCGACCTCATGGTGCTGAGGACACTGAAGATGTTGTTGAAGCAAAGACTCATCCCACCAAGAGTGCTGCTGCAACTGTATTAGAGAGTGATGGCAGTCCTTGTGGTGCTATTATGATGCACCCAAAGCTATTGAATTCTTCTCGAACTGGAGACGAAGGTATTCCTCCTGAACAATCAAGTTCTTGCAGGAATTGGCCCTTGAATGGGGACAATGGGGTCAAAGAAGACAGTTTCCATGATGCAGATCGTATTGTACGAAAGGGTGATACTTTCGGCAGTATTACCCAACATGCTAAAATTCAGGATAATGCACCCGTTACTGATGAATTGTCTGGAATAAGTAAACAAGACAATTCTACCCAATGTTTTGTCAACTCAAATGTATCCCTTGCAACTGCAGCAGAGCAAAGTAATGGAAAAACTAACATAGAAAACACATCAGGTTGCTAAACTTGTTCCACATTTGTATTTTTCACTTTCTCTTATCTATTGCTTTCTCTTTTTTCTTTCCTGCATGATTTTAGATTTTGACAGACATTTGTTTGTTTTTGCAAGGGTTGAGCACTACTCCTTCAAGACTTGGAAATAGTGCCGTTGAGAGTGGAATTGAGTTACCTTCCTCAGAGGTATGGCTGAGTGGGTTGTTGTAAGCCTTTCCTATTGGAATCACTTCATTGTTGAAGCTGTAAATATTTTGCATTGGAGTCACTTTATTGTTGAAGCTATAAATATTACCATATACTGAACTACTTATCATGCCGGATGATGTTCATGATATTAATTCTTAAGAGTCCGAACTCTTTTATATGTAAAGCCTGAGGAACTAGATAAATCTTGGATAATGTATTTTCGGGGACATCGATCAGTTTTTATGATGGATGTTAAAGAAACCAATTGCCTCCCTATAAGAGAGTGTGACTTCATTGGTGTTAGGCTTGGCTTCATTCCATTTTGTTCAAGACAACCACCATGTAGAGCAAAAGTAAGCAAATTTATGGTGGTTCAAATTCATGAGAGAAAGAAGACGAAAAGATTTGAGAAAATAAGCATTCCATTTTGTTCAAATAAAGGAGTTGAGAAAATTTAAAAAGGAAAAATGGAGGTAGAAGAACCACGGAAGAAGTGTCGTGGCTTAGTTTTTGTCAAGTATTGTACTTTCTGTCGATCTTAATTCTTACTATCTGCATGGGTATGCAGATTGTACAATTGTGATCAACACAATTTTAACTGAACAGAGATATGGAGGTAGCTTGTGGTCAGTTTTTTGGTACCTTTTAAATCTTCCCATTTGATAATGGAAGCTGATATTCATTTTCAAGAGATCAGCATATAGGCAATAAGAGTAATTGTTCCACTCCTTTATAGTTCGGCCACTGCTCATTGCATGAATCTAGGTTAGATTACTGGTTGTAGCTTGTGCATGATGAGTTTAAATTAAAAAAAATGATAATATTTCTTCTAATGATCATGAATCTCTACAGGGAGGTGGCTCTACAAGACAATTTATAACCGCAAATGGCACAGTCGCAGAAGGCGTAAAAAGCCATAGATTTGCTGAAGAGTCTGTCAGTCACTTAAAGATAGAAAGGGAAGAGGGTGAATTGTCTCCAAATGGAGATTTTGAAGAAGATAATTTTGCCAATTACGATGGAGAGTTGAAATCTGTGCCAAAAGAAAAGGAAGGTGTTGCTGGCAGGCAATATCCAAGTAACCGGGGTGAGGAAGAACTATGTTGCAGAGAGGCAGGTGGAGAAAATGAGGCCGATGCCGATGATGAAGGGGAGGAAAGTGCTCAAAGGTCATCGGAGGATAGTGAAAATGCATCTGAGAATGGTGATGTTTCTGCAAGTGATTCCGGTGATGGAGAGGATTGTTCTCGTGAAGATCATGAGGATGGAGACCAGGATGATAATAAAGTCGAGAGTGAAGGTGAGGCAGAAGGGACGGCTGATGCCCATGATGTAGATGGAGACGGAACATCTATACCATTCTCCGAACGCTTTCTGTTGACGGTAAAGCCTCTTGCCAAGCATGTTCCTCCCGTGTTGCATTCAAAAGAAAAGGAGTCTCATGTGTTTTATGGAAACGACTCTTTTTACGTGCTTTTTAGGCTCCACCAAGTAAGGTTCATTATAGGTGTATACTTCAAAAGATAGTTCCATAAAAGAGCGTTTTGCTCTCTTTCCCTCGTTTTATGAAACTGATGTTTTATTTATTTCTCGTTCTCAGACACTGTATGAGAGAATACAATCTGCCAAGATCAACTCTTCATCTTCAGAGAGGAAATGGAGAGCTTCAAATGACACAACCTCCACGGATCTCTATGCCAGGTGTTTTACTTTCTAGGCCTTCCCTTCCCTGATAGTTTAAATGGTCAATTCTTTATTAATTGAGATACCATTTTTTGTGGCTAGGTTCATGAATGCACTTTATAGTCTACTTGACGGTTCTTCTGATAACACAAAGTTTGAGGATGATTGCCGAGCTACTATCGGAACTCAGTCATATGTTCTATTCACATTAGACAAACTAATTTATAAACTTGTTAAACAGGTAACATACTTATAGCCTTGTTTTTCGGAGTCTTATGTTATATTTTCTTAATTACCCTTGCTCTTTCTTGTCGACGTACTGAGCCATTGCGTGCTATGTTTCAGCTTCAAACGGTTGCCGCAGATGAGATGGATAACAAGCTTCTTCTACTATATGCGTATGAAAAGTCAAGAAAAAAGGGAAGATTTGTTGATGTAGTTTATCATGAAAATGCTCGAGTACTTCTTCATGAAGAGAATATTTATCGCATTGAACGAGTATGCATTTTTCGTGAATTCCTGGTTATATTCATGATTAACTTGAACTTGGTTTTCAATTGTTCTAACTGATCGATAAATCTCTATTTTGCAGTCATCGACACCGACTCATCTTTCTATTCAGCTTATGGACTATGGCTATGATAAGCCAGAAGTAACTGCTGTTTCCATGGACCCTATTTTTTCATCTTATCTGCATAATGACTTCTTCTCAATTCTCCCTGAGAAGAAGGTGAAGTCGGGGATCTTCTTGAAGAGGTATTAAGATTGTTGAAGCATAGCAATTCAATTTTCCTGAGTTAGTTTGCCTTGTCATCAAATCCCATGGTTCTTACAGAAACAAACGTAAATATGCCTGTGGCGATGAGAATTCTGCCGCATGCCATGCTTTGGAAGGGCTTAAAATTGTTAATGGTCTGGAGTGTAAAATTGCTTGCAATTCGTCCAAGGTAACTGTTTTCTTCTTTGTATCCATGGGCCATAATGAAAGCAATATTTAAGATTAACTTCGCTTCTGTAACAACCCGATGTAAACTTTTTGACGATCACTTTTTTTTTCTCTCCTCTAGGTTTCGTACGTCTTAGATACGGAGGACTTTTTATTTCGTAGAAGTAGCAAAAGAAAACGCCCATCCCACAACCAGTCAATATCATCATCATCATCATCTAGTGGCGATTCAAGTAGGAGGGTACAGAAGTTCCGCAAACTACTTGATAACTCATGATTCATCAAATCATCAAGTTGAATTTGAAGTAAATATGGTAATAAGCTGAATGAAATGCCTTGGCAATTAATATTATGTTTGTTTATTAAGTGTTTGTTTGTTTTGTTTTGTTTTTACAGTAACTTTTAACGGAAGCAGTGGAAAGCTGGAAAATGCAAAGTGAAGCGGGTATTTTGCATTACCTTTATTTACTGTATTCTTATTTATATATGTTAGCCTCACCATGAGAATAAGGCAATTGGGAGGAAATATATATACATATATATAGCTCGATCTCGATCTCGATGGTTATATTGCATTACTGAGTTGGTGGCTCACACCGAGCCACGTTTCTGTAAATAGGGAAAATTTTTATGATCTAAACACACTAGAATTTACTCTCTCTCTCTCTGTCTCAATTTTTCCTGCTTCACAAGTTAGGAAACATCTCCAAAGTTTCAAACCTCTCAACAAAACCATTATTTTTTCTTTTATTCATTGTAGTCTTGTAATTGTAGTTGCAGTTGTTCCTTTCCAATTAAAGAGTACCAAAATAAAACTCTCTTTCTCCTCTTCCTCCATCTCTAATTCTCCTCAACCACCTACAGTTTTTGTTTCCAACCATGGAACCTTCTTTTTCGTAATCGGGAATGGGTAATTTTACAACTTCGACAACTAAATATAGTAGGATCGAAATGATTGTATGGAACTTAAAGGGAATTTGTGCTGTATAACAATTTTCCTACTCTGCATTAGAATTATAACAACTTTTTAAAAATATTGCAAATATAGCAACTTTTTTTTGATAGAT
>JBBMEF010053417.1:0-12478 GCA_037832685.1 Sicyos baderoa
GGTGAATTTCGCGGGGATGGGGAATGATTTTGGTGGCGGGGATGGGGACGGGGAAGGCATTCCCCGGCCCCGCCCCGCCCCGTGGACATCTCTAATAAGAATACATATTTTTCATTATTCTCCTTACTCTAAAATATTGTTGATTTTTGTTTTTGTTTTGTAAAAAAAAAAAAAAAACTATCTAGCACAAATTCCCCAAATTATTTATGAGGATATTTCAATCAACCAGGCCCATTTTAAATAATGCCGCGGCTCGGCCTAAAATCTACAAAATAAAAGGAAAATTAGAGAAATGTCTAGTTGGAGATTGTCAATAAAATATATCAATTAATACAATTAATTGGGTATTATGTATTTTTCATGCCAATAAGATAGTGTCCTAAAATTTAAAATTTATTGTTGCCGTGTACATCGCAACTCAATTTGGAGTTCTACTCCTCATAGAAAATTCTATCTCTTGTAGAAAACTTAAGCAGTGATAAAATGAGTCTATCATTGATTGAATTCTATCACTAATAGAACTCAACCAGTAATAGAACTCAATTTAAATTTTCTATTATATAAGAAATATATAGATGGAATTTTTTTGATTTTTTTTTTTTTGACAATCATGTAAAACCCCCTATATATACCGGTAAACCTCTCCAAATATAATTTTGTAGAACACGAAGGGCATGTTTGGTTTTGAGAGGATGAGTTGGATTGGGTTGAGTTGGGATGAGAAGAGAAGAGAAGATAAGTGAAATAAGTTTATGTTTGGGGGAAGGAAAGAAAAAATAAATTTATGTTTGATGTGATGGAAAGAGAATGGTTAAAGTTTTTATTTAAATAAAAAGATGAATATTTAATAGTTTTTTAATAATAAAGTTATGTTTGATGTGATAGAAAGTAAATTGTTGAAGTTTTTATTTAAATAAAAAATAAATATTGAGTAATTTTTTAATATTTTAATATTTAAATAAAAATGTGGAGCTCACGCGTGGAGTTAGGTAGGAGTTGGATGGACTTATGGAAGTCCATGGGACAAACATGGAATAGAAGTCAAGTCAAGCCAACTCCACCGTTTGTCCATGGGGCAAACATGCCCGAAATGTCATCGAAGCTGTAACATATAGGCTAGCAATTTTCATAATTTCGTAGGTCATTTGATTCCTTCCAAAATATAATTTTACTGTTAAACAATGTATAGAATAGATCCAAGTTATATTCCATTTGCTTGGATTTGTGCATCAATCTAGTGTATTGACCGTAAGGAAATAAAATAATCGCCTGAGAAACTTTGCTATTTATTAAAATTTAGGACTTTTTTTTAGATAACTTAGTAATCAATCGAAATAATATTTAGGAACACTCATTAAACTAACTATATTTGTTATTAAAAAAACTATATGGATACAAAAATTACATGATATAATTTTATTGTCCTATTCTTCATTATAAAAATATATAAATAAAATAAAATAATTTAATAAGAAATTCGGTGGCGCGATTGATTATTTAATTTGGTGTTAATCTATTTCCACCGTCACTATTTTGATCCCTCTAATAAGTATTTGTAATCTCCCTTCCAATGAATGAGACACTTTAAATAAATATTTAATATTTAATTAATAATATTTTGATATATTTTTTCAAATTAGCACTGTGTAAATTTTCATTTTTAAAAAATGATTAGACATTATAAATTATGGGAGAAGTTTAACAATAAAATTATTGACCAAATGGACCCAATACTCTAATTAAACAATATCTAACAGATAATTTATTTGATTAAAAAAAAAAAGATAATTTATTTGATTAAAAAAAAAGATAATTTATTTGCAATTCTTAACCCAATTTGCTTAAATCGATTGTATAATTGAGAAGCGTTGAACAACTTTCGACAAAAAAAAAAAAAAAAAAAAAAAAACGTTAAACATTTTCATCAATAATTATAATGAAAGAAGAGAAAATAAACCCTAAAAAAAGACCATGTATTGATTGATATATTGCTCGTAATGGAATCTCTAATATTTTCAATTATTGATCGTATCATAATTAGAAAATTATAATAATATTTTTACATTAAAATAAATAATTTCAATATTTTTTACACCTAATCGGGATTGGATGAATCATATTCGTTGATTTCTTTAGTTTATATTTTCATCACTATTATGATTTCTTAAATTTATATTTTCTTCCTATTATGATTTTTTAGTCCTTATTCTTTTGTCAATAAAAATTTAGTTGATATACTGACCCTAATGTACGCATGACTCAATAACTAAAATATATGAATTCCAATCAAATAAAAAAGCACTCTATTAATATAATAATAATTATTAATTATTATTATTATTATTATTATTATTATTATTATAATAGTAAATACCCACTAAATTTCTTGAATATTTGATTTAAATGATCAGGTTCATGAATCACTCGATATGAATATGACATAGTATTAAGTTCAATATGAGTGTACAAAAGATTCCAATCAAGTCTATTCTTCTAAATTAATTTTCTTGTTTGAAATAAGAAAAAAAAAAAAAAAAAAAAAAAAAAAAAAAAAAAAACTACAATAATAGTGGCTGCTACCATTGTCTTTTTCCTCTCTTTTTCTTTCTATATTCGTTGTTTTTTTAAGGAAAGAGTTTAGATGTATAAAATATATAAGATATATTCATCTTTTTACAATTCACTTGCTTGTTTTCAAATTACAGTTTGCTGTGGCATATTTTTTTTTTTTTTATTTAAAAATATTTCAATTTTTCTTTGGTAAATTTGAAGTGGATTGAATAAAGATAGATGAGTTAAAGATTTTACATTGAAAAATGATGATACAATCTAGAAATGATTGGTATGTTACTTTTATGGGTGATGATGAGATCAATTTATAGTGGTCATCTACCCATAAATTAATTTTCTACGAACATTCAAATATTGTAGAGTCAGATTGTATGTCACGTGACACTAATCGAGGTGTACGAAAACTTGTTCGAATAATTACAGATATTAAATAAATAAAAAGGTATTTTACTTTTATGATCATCACCAAATATTATCTTTTAGGATTAGGAGAAATGATCAAAGATATCTTATTCAGTAATAAAGCCCTCTTAAATAGGCATGTACAGCTAACCGTTTCTTACTAATCATCAACTAACCTGGTAACTAATTAATGGATGAAATATGATTAATACAAGATTAATATATTGATTTAATATTGGTATCATAGTTCTTAAACTCAAATATTTTGTTAAATAAAAATTAAATCAAAATTGATTCAAGATTGATAAATTCAAAAATAGCATACCAATATGAATAGGTGCTCCGCGGCATTAGTTATGCCTAATAACCAAAAAGTTATGGATTCGAATCTCTTTACTCTTAATTATTGTAATCACATCATCTTGAGGGACATGTTAAATATTTTACATTTAAAGTAATAAAACATGTTAACAATTTATATAATTTTAGTATGTTGTTTAGACCATATTTTATTTTTATTTTATTTTTTTAAAAAGTTTGTTGCACTAAATTTTTTTATCAATATTTTTTTTTTTAGTAAAAGTTGAGAGAGGAGAATTACAATACCAATTTCCGGGATCGAACCTTGAATTGGATTACAACTAAAAAAACATTGCATTATTCACCCATTCGATTCAATAATTTAATCTTTGGTTTAAGAAAATTTAAGCTTTTTTATTTTTTTTTTATTTTGAGAAGACATTTAAGCTTGTTGGCATATGCATTTCACTATCTCAACCAAAAGAAAATTTTCCTAAAAAGAACCAAAATAAATTTTTTGAAAGCTATGTTTAAAATATATATATATATATATATATATATATATATATATATATGGTTATAAAAAATAAAGAAATCATAAGTAAATAATTTATGTAGACTTAATTAAAAAATGATTATTTAGAGAGATTAAGATATGTAACTTTATGATTATTAAGGTCCCGTTTGATAACTATTTGGTTTCTTGTTTTTTGTTTTTCAAATTTAAGTCTATTTTATCTTAAATTTTTTACAATGTGCTTCATCCTTCTTATCATTCATCCATCTTTCTTTAAGAAAGTAGGAGAATACTAACCAAATTTTAAAAACAAAAACAAACTTTGAAAACTACTTTTTTTTGTTTGTAAAAGTTGGTTGGTCTTCCCCTACTTTCTTAAGGAAATATGAATACATGCTAGAAATAATGAAACAAATTGTAGGAAATTTGAGAGAAAATAGGCTTAAATTTAAAAAACAAAAAACAAGAAACCAAATGGTTATCAAACAGGACCTAAGTTGTATAAATTGTCGATAGAGCTCCATTCTAATTAACTTTAAATTTCTCATTTTCTTTACCTAACAATAAAAACATAATACTTTTGAATATTATTTTATAATTAAAATCATTACATGAATAATAAAAACACTCTACTTTGAATAACAATAAAAAAAAGGGAAATATTTAAAATACACACCACTCTGGAGGAGGACAAAAATGTCAAAATTTGAGATCCTTTTGTTTTTAATTCAAATACTTAACAAAATTATTATGATAACAATTAAATAAATCTCTCAAAAAATAAAATATAAAATAAGAACGTTGAAATGCATATGCCAACAGAACTTGTAATAATTGTTTATTGAAGCTTTGTCAAGTTTGTTTTGAATTGGTTGGGACAATAAATGTTCCCAGATAAGTATCTCTCAACCAGATAATGATTTTTTGTCATAATATCGACTACGACCTCAACGTCTATAATTGTATAAACCATACTCTCATTTATTTACATTTTTTTACAATAAAAAAAACATATGTATCAAATATATAAAATAAATTTACATATCTAATCCTATAAAGTATTTATAAATTTTAAATTAAATTTGTCACTCATTTATCAAAATGTGTGTTGAGAGAAATATGTAAGGAAAACCCAATAAAGTATTGACCTTCTTTCAGAAATTGAACTAGGTTTTTAATTTTTAAAATTTATAATTTTTTTGTGATATACTTTTCTTATTTGAATATACATCTTACCTATATTTATAGAAACCAAACTAAAATTTAGGAAAAAAAAATAAAATAGCATTTAAAATTTTATTTTTGTTTTTAAAATTTGATTATCACCCACATATTTTGTTTAAGAAAATATGAATACAACCGAAAAAGATAAAACACATTTGTAAAAAAATTGAAAAGAAATAAGTTTATATTTCTCTATTTTTTTTGTTATTATTATTTAAAATGATGACATTGGAAATTATTAGTTCAACCAAATACTTGAAACTACAGCAAGTTTCCTGGCAACGACGAGTTCTATTAATATAGACGTCCACATAGTAGATCGGGGCAGCCACCAATTTTTGTAATTTTTGTTTTTACAAATTTTATCATTTTATGGGGATCCAGGATGAAGATTTTCCATGGAAAACATGACATTGAGTTTTTCTCCATTAATTTTTTTTAGTATATTTTAATTTTATTTTTCAAATTCATATGTGAAAGGAATATCGATTTATTTTACAAACTCGCCTAGTATTCTATCTTCTTTTTTGATTGTCAAAAAAATAAAATAAAGATCAAGATATATTAGATTTAAAAAAAAAAAAAAAAAAAAAAAAAAAAAAAAAACTCCTTGCCTTAACCAAGTAACTTAATCAAACTTTTTGTGCAAAATCCAGATCTAAATCGAATCAAAGAGTAAATGTACAAATCAAACAATTCAAATCAAGAATAAATTGAGAAGATAGAAGGATGGAGAAGAGAGAACACCGGATCTAGAGTGGTTCGAGAACATCCTTACTCCACTAATATAGATCGATTGTGCTTGATAGATCCAGCATCATAATGCCATTGCAAAAATTTGTACAAGGGCTCTCAAAGGTGCTTAGGTTTTCTAATCTTCACTTTCTCTCTCTCAAATGAATGAAACCCTCAAATGTGCTTTATATAGGAGCACCAATACACATCTCTCATGATTAACTAAAATCAACCCTTAATTAACCCAAGTTACAATTAACTCATCTTATGGGTTAATACATGATGTGTAATTCACCTATTACAAAATACCCTATTGAAGTACATGTCATGAACAATCTTGGCAATCAGAATGCCAAACTTTCTTGGCTAAGAAACACGTCAAACTGACTTGGCTCAGAAACACCAAACTATCTTGGTTCAGAATTCGCTCATGCAGAGCAAATCAAAACGATTTTCAAAACCTCAGAATCACAATTTCAGCATGATGGTGAACTCAATCCACCAATGGCAACCTGAACCTGTCTTCCGAAAAACATCTTCTAAAAAAGACAAATGACTCCAAACAAACGTTGCTAAAAACATGGAATCAAAACAAATGAGGTATACCCTCTTAGAACGACATAAGCAGCTCACAATTGAAGTCAGGATGTCCGGTCGGACTAAACTTATCAGAAACAAATGCATTCAGAACCAATAGCTTGAATCAAATACTGAATGTTCAGAACGCTGCACCAAATATGTCAAATCCATGTAACTGCTCTTCCATATCAAATTCACAAATCAAGAAATCTTCAAACGACAACTAGTAAAAACAAAACAATTCAGTAATGGAAAAAAAGCTCCAATAACAAAACTACCAGATGCAACCAAAAAATCATATACAAGTGATCAAAGAGCAGATGATAAACTTGCACTAGAAGTCTTACAAAAACATAACGAGCAAAACGATCTCTTGCAAAGCTATAATCAAAATAGATTCCTTGCAAAAGAGTAATCAATTATGGAAGAATTAAACTGCTCATAAAACTGCAACACTGGCCAATGCGATAACAACCCAACACCAAGGATACATACAAGAACACAAACGGAGAAAGAACATTTAACCCCTCTTCATGTATGTAACTGAAAGCAAACTAGCAAGGTAATCTACATCAGAACGGGAGTATACAATACTCTCTACATCAAACTTAATCACAAACCAACAAAAGTAGAAAATGAGCAAACAAAATTCAAGTCTCACCATAAACATCCTACATGAAAAATCTATCGAACAACTCTCAATCAAATTCAACTCTCAATCAAACAACCGAACGCTACCCTCTGAACCAACAAAAATATCCTCAGGTTCAAGAGTAACAGAGATAGGATCTGAATGTGCAATGTCATTGACAAGCACTGAAGGCTCAACCAACGAATTTTCATATGCATAAGCAGAATTAGAAACAACATAATTAACTTCTAGTAGATAACCTATCAAATTTTCAAATGAAGTCTTAAAAAATTTGTCATAAACTACATCAATCTCTCGCTGGACAACTTTACCTTGCAAAATATATAAACCATTTGTAAGCTTTCCAGTCAACTTAATTTTCTCATTTTTACTCATAGAGAGTAAGCCATTGCGAGAAGAGTAGTTATAACCAAGAACATCCAAAACACCCAACGAGATAAGGTTTCGCTGAAGACCTGGAACAAATTTCACATTTGTAATTAGCACCTTGACAGAACTGTCATCCATGCTGAACCGAACAGAACCTACTCTTTCTTCTATCCTCTCCCGAACAAGCAATTGCCAATAAAACTTTGCCAATTTTCAAAATTTCAAAGTTGTGCTCATAAGGGGACAAGTGGAATGAACAATCAGAGTCCATAATTCACAAGTTATCATAAGGGTCCAAATTTTCAGAATTTTTCAGAATTTTTTAGAATTTTAGAATTTTCGGCTAAGAGCACCTCAGTCGAATCATAACTCTCGAGGAAATTAGTTGAATCTTCATCAACATCAACTCTTCTGATAGGCAACTTGTCTTTCCTCTCCAGAATAGGACATTCATACTTAGTGTGTCCCTTCTCTTTGCAGTAATTGCAAGTAAATTTCTTCTTCTCTAATGGTTCTTTTCCCTTACTTGATTTAAAGCTCGATTTACTTGACGAACTGTGATCGACAGAATGTTGCACTCAAAATATAAATAGAATTCTAATTGACTATAACTGATAATCGCATCGTGCTCAACATTCAACAGATATCATGCAAGTATACACGATCATTTTGTGATAAAGTGATAAGTAAAAAGTCATCTCCCACAAGGACTCGTGCATTCTAATTAAGTGCTAATTGAAAAGCTAATACAGAAATGTAAAATATAATTTGGGTGACAATTGGTCGATGTGAACATAAACATAATTATCATGCAATGCGGGATAAAATGCTAACCTCGCAGGAAACAACAATACAGAAGAGCTCAATTATAGAAGGAACGCTAAAATAAATACTGGATATAGACAGAATATAACTTCGATGAGAATAATAGGTTCGGGTTAAGATGTTTACAATGCGATCAACAAGCATCAGGGTAAAGCTAGTGGTAAGAAGAAGACTATGCACAACACGAATTCTAAAGCTCCCTCTCGGAATGCATTAATCTTCCTCGAACTCGCACTCTCGCATCAAAGTTCGAAGATCCTATGCGTGAAATGCACACTAGCGGAAAGACTATGTAACAACCCAACTTTTCCCTCCGTGTAATTAGGTGCGTATTTATCTATTCCGAGACTCCCGGGAGATTTATTTATTTTATTTGGTTTAGTTTTACCCTAAAAAGAATTTTGGAAGCTATAATTTGAGGAAAATAAATGTAATTTGGGTAAATCTTGAGATTTAATTGATTAATTAAACCCTAAGGGCATTTTGGTAATCATGCATGGCTGGATTTTGCCCTATTTAAGTCTCTTCATCTTCACAGATGCAGCCCTAGCCACCTCTTATTCAAAAATTCTTTTGTACTCTCAAATCTCTCTCAAATTCTCTCCAAACCCTAAGATTTCATGCCCGTTCTTCTCGATTGGTGTGCCCTGAGACGTCCGAATCACCATATATCATCCAAGTGTTGAAGAAATTGCTTTTATCTCGAAAATCGTGAGTTGGATCGATCGGAATCGCATCAAAATTTGTTCTACATTGAAAAATGTAAGATTTAGGGTTTCTGCTTTGAAAACGTTTATTAGAAAAACGTTTTTATCATTGAAAAAACGTTTTTATTAAAAGAAATTCGATTTTCAGCAGCTGGAAACGCTTTCTGAGGAGACGCCACCGAACCAGACGCCGAACCGCACTCCGAAGCAACAGAGGTCGAGCGATCGTGTCCCGAGCCTTAGCGCGCCTTTGGATCTCGCCAAAGCAAACTCCAGGCCTCAGATCCGTGTCACGGACCTTGGAAGTGCGTCCGAGCCTCAGCCGCGTGTCCCGAGCCTCTGCAACGTGTTCCGAACCTACGCGCGCGCCACTCCGAGCCTCTGAAAGCATCTCGAGCCTTGCGCGCGTCTGCCAAAGCTGTTCCGAACCCACTGCCGCCTCTGACCACCGTTGACCCACGTGCCGCCGCCGCCGCCAATCGTGGACCGCCGTTGACCGCCGCCGCCGAATTTTTCCAGTATGTCATTTTTGAGTAGTTTCGATGTTTCAAGTTCATTTTTGGCAGTCTTAGGTGCTAATTCCGACCCGTTTGTGAGTTATAGGCCCGATAACTCAGGAAAGACTTCTAGGAGCTTTTCGAAAGAGATTTTAGTTAGAATCTTTGGATATCGGCCAAGGTGAGGGTTCATATCGGTGACTTGTGATTTTGTGGTTGTCATATGCATGTCTAGGATAGAAGAATTACCTCTTGATACGTGGAATCGAGTTATTCTAAGCGTGCTTTACTGATAATATGTGATGTCGTGAATTGTTGACTTTGTTTGCCAAACAAGCATGTGTATAATCTGTGATAGCTGTATAATTACGAAATGAGCATGTTATTCTCTATTTATAGTAACGAGCAAATAATTGTTTATCTCTGAATGTTGTTAGAATCCCAAAGGGGATCATTTGTAACCAAATGGGGTTTGCTTTAGTGTTCCAAAGGGAACTTGATTGTTATAGCACGTGTTGGTACCCTGGACAGACGTGGTCTTGGTACGGGTAGCGGATAGAAGTATCGTTCGGGTTGCCAGACGAGGGGCGATATCCCACTCGTAGTTAGGGCTTAAGACCGGTCGGCCGACCGGATTGCTCCCCCTGCCGGAGTTCTCCCGACGATGTCCTAGGAGCCTTATCACAGTTTTGGGGATGCGTGGGCGATATTCCACCTTGATCGGTAGTTATAAAACCGGTTTATTGCGAGAGCGTGAGTACTGAGGTCCATCAGTTTACCTGCTCGCCGAGGACATCCTCCGTGATATAGGATCTCCAGCTTGCCCAAGTGAGTCAAATGACTCAAGAGGGTATTTTGGTCTAAGATCCCATCTTAGACAGCTCATTGGAGCCTGGGTCCTTGAACCCCTTCTCTGTATCTGATTGTGATTCCTTGTTCTAGATCATGCTTAAAGATCTCAAGTTAGGGATCCTCACTGAGTTTAATAACTCACCCCTTTCGTTTTGTGGGTTTCCACAGGTAATCACGGGCTTTACCATGATGGATGATCGAGCTGAAAGACCATGGGCTTGCTGCATTTTTTTTGAATTCTTTATTTTGAACTTTATTCCTTTTACTTCGAGTTTGTCTCCTTCTGCATGAACTTGGTTATGGCATGTTACGTTTTTTGTTGTTTTCTCTATTTTTCTAAGGGATTTCTACTATTTAATTTCGGGTACCCTAAATTCTAATTAGTTTTATTTAATATATCTATTTGTATGGTATTTTGAATAAATGAATTTATTTCGTGCCCTTTCGTATTTCATTTACTTCGAGTAATTAAAGCATGCATTAGGGTAAAGGCCTAGAATGAGACCCTATTCGGTCGGGTCTTTACAGACTATCTCTAGCCTCCTCCTAAACATATAAGAGCTCTTACACTGAAACTAATGGTAATCGGTAGTAGATCTCTAACTTTTCTCCCTCTCTGGACGGCAAAGCAAGCAAGCATGAACGAATGGTTGGTCGAAACATGTTATAGATGAAGTAACTACGATAACTAAGCCTAACATGCGTCACTCACTCATCCCTTAACCCTCACCTACAACGATTTAGCTCATGATCATCTCAACAAAACCGAAAACAGAGATAAGAAATGTTCTAACCATCGCATAACAAAGGTAAAAACTTAGAAACTTTATTAGATGAACAAATTTGTAATGAAACAGTGATTATAAACGTTCATAAACTTCAAATCACCAGCAGAAACAACACAAAGTACTCAAAAGTAAAGAAAACGCCAAAATATGATAGAAACCGGCTAAGAACTATAATATCAAGCAATCACAAACGGTCATGCTCAGAAAATAACGTACTACAATATGAAAGAACGAATTACAAAGAAAAACTAAGATGAAAGTTCGAAATACGGAAATCGCAGAAATGTCGAGAAAGAATGTTGCAGCCTCCACATGCGATCTGATAGCTTCAAGCTAAAATCCAAGACGAGCTCTAAAAGTAGAAAATGGCGGAAAATAAGAAAAAGATCAAATTCCCAAAGTTGGTCCTTAAATAGCCACTCCAAAATGCAAATAAATGGCTATGATTAACTCTAGAGGTTGGCTTGCTCGCTACTCCAAGATGTGACGCAAGGAAGGGGACCATATCATGCAAATTTCGCCCAGGACCACAAAGAGGGGACCACAAAGCTCAGCTGGATTTTGATTCTTCACTTTAAAACATCTCCTCTTCATCAGGCTTCTGCTTCAGCAACTTTGTATTCAACACCCTGAAAAGATAGGAATAATTCCAACAAGTCAAAAGTTCTAGAATTGCTTAACAAAATGTTGAAAGCTTATACGTTTTGACTCCAAAATCACTCTTTTTCTTAGTATTTCTAATTCTTGTCTCTTTTACAACATGCATTGCATTTTATATGTATTTTCTCTATTTTAGGGTGATTCAAGCTACCAAATCAAGCAATAATGCACAAAACTCTCTATAAAACACCCCAATGAAGGACTAAATGACACTTTAATTGAGAGTTATCAAACTGTCTTGGTCTTTAAAAGAGTTAATCTTACCAAACAAGGCCTCATAATACTTCTAATTCTCAATTTTCATCTCCAAATAACTAGATCTCAAAGAATCAAGTACCATATCTAGGGTCAACGAATCTCTGCCATACTTAATGACTGATTTAACCTCTTTGTATCGCTCGGGTAACGAATTGAGGAGAATAATTGTTTGATCTTCAGCATCAAGCTTCTCCCCGGTATTGGTCAGGTCACTACAAATTTTGTTGAACACATCAATGTTTTCCTCTAATCCCATAGAAGGATCCATCCTAAACCCAAATAGCATCTCCTTCAGATATATCTTATTTGACAACGATTTGGATAGGTAGAACTCATCAAGCTTGACCCATAAAGTTGCTACATCCTCTATGTCGCTGATACCGATCCAAAAGAGCGGTTCTTAGCCCTGAAATAAGGTGTTTCTAAGCATATTTCTAGAGCATATCAGTCATATGAGAAGCCTATATCACTTTAGAGCAGTCAAATATACATAAAATGCAATGCATGCTGTAAAAGAGGCAAGAAATAGAAAGCATAGGAAA
>JBBMEF010053428.1:0-12477 GCA_037832685.1 Sicyos baderoa
CTCTTAAGCTCTCCCTATTTAAGGAGTAGCTCCCTCATCAATAAGACTAACGAATTCATCATCTCCAAAACGTGTTAGTGGGAGAAAGTTATTAATTTAGATATTTCTAAATAATGTAAGGAAGATTTTTTTTTAGAATTTATTGACTATATATTGGTTTGATTTGATTTTGGTTAGGTTTTTTGTTGCACCCTAGGAAACACACCGCTGACTAACATAGCTACTTATTTAAACAGTACATATGATAATTATATAATACACAAAATTTATCAAATTAGTCAAATTTAGAGAATAATTGTAAATAGCGAATGAGTCTGTGACATCGTGATCTCATGTTTTGTTGTAAACCAGTTGAATACATGTTCGATTCCTGAAATCGGGATTTGTAATCCCCCTTCCCTTAACCTGTATTACAAAAAACGAAAATAATTACAAATCCAATTACTTTAAAAAAAAAATAATGATAGTTATTGACATTAATAAGTATTGTCACATAATTTCTTATAATACTAAAATGCATTAATTATTATGAATCCAAATACTTTAGATTTTTCTTACTTTTGTTATTAATTTGTAAGATTAGCTCATCTAATACAATTTTTCAACAAACAAAAAAAAAGTTAATTATACTTTCATACGTATATGTAAGGATAAAATACACATTAACAAAATACATTTAAAAGGTAAATATCAAAACATGTGCATAAAACCATATACTCACTTTCACGGTTTGGAAAATTCTTGAATTATAATTATAGGTTATTTTCACGTTATAAATAAGGTATAGGGTTTGTAGCTCTAAAATTATAATGCAATGTTGCACTCAAATTTTAAGGTATCGTTTTCTTGAAAATATTGAAGGGTTCAATTTTATAATAATATAATATCAATAAAATGTTGCTAATGAAATTATCCATTTTTATGCATTTTGGTTTTTTTTTTTTTTTTTTACAAGAATATTTTTAAAAAATAAATAAACATTTTACATTTTTTGAACTATGTGAAAATGCATATGATTAGTATGTATTTATAATCTTTATTGTAATGGAAAAATATCCCTGTTATAAATTGGCAATCTTTTGCTTTATTGTCACAAATTGGCAATTTTTATTGTAATTTCTCCTTGTAGTTTTTTTTTTTTATTTTTTTTTTTAAAGTTATATAGTATCAGCTCTTTTCTAAGAATTTGAGAGTTTTAAGCATCTACTTATAACTTTGAGCTATGAATTTGTATTGGTCTATTGAAATTGGTCCAAAGTATTTCAGATACACAAATCAACACTTCTAGTGTGTCTATCAACTTTTTTTTTTTTTTATTCAAAAAAAAAAAACTTGGTTTTTAATTATATGACTAATATGTTTAATTTATTTGGAATAATAATAATAATCCACGTGCTATTTATTTATTTTAGTATTGGAGTACTTTTTCTTTTTTCTTCTAAATAAAATACCAATTATTGTCATATACTTATTATTAGGGATGGGAAAGGGATTATTTCGAAAACTTTCATTATTATAACTAAATAAACACAATAATCAATACTAAATAGGTTAATAAACGACATTACTATATTACATATATATATATTTCTGAGATCAATATATTAAAAAAAAACATTAACGAGTATCATTAAATATTTGGAATTTTTGAATTAGCCAAGTAAAATGAAAAATATACAATTTATAATGAAAATTAATCAATGAATATTAAAATTGTGGTTGAAAATTGTTTGAATTTTATTCCACATGGACATTAGTCTGTAAAGGTAAAAAAAGAGAATAATATGGAAACAAAAAGTAGTGAAATCCAGCTCTTCACCACATAAGCAAGTCTTAATATTAATGAGTGCATTAAAATTACATTATTTAGCTGCTTTTTCCCCACAACTTTGTTATATTATTGCTGAAGAAATGATTAAATATGTTATTAAATGGAGCAAAATGAACCACTTGAGTTTAATTATGTTCAAAATCAAATAACTATTTTTTTTATAACTATTTGTAAAAGAGGAAAAAAAAATAGAATAATAGACCAATCATTGCCAAATTAAAATTCTTTATTTTTCAACTATCATTACATTGTTAGTCAACTATTTTTTGCCTTTTTCTTTTGTTCTATATTATTTTCCTATCTATTTTGAGAGAAGAATTTATCCTTTTTAGGTTTAAGGAAAGATTTGGGATCAGCTTAACTTTAATTAACTTACATTAATTGTATTTCAAAATAAACCATTTTAATGTACTAAAAAAAATAAACAAATAGGTTGGATTTTTGTAGGTGATTTTATTCAAAGAGTTTCATGAATTAGTTGAAACTTTAGTGAAAATAATGAGCATCAACCATAATTCCGTCGATATCATTTTTTTTTTAATAGATTCAACTTTCGTTTTTAATTATTCAATTTTTTAAAATTTAAAGGTAAGCTTGATTAATTTGTAGAAATATTAGATGAAGTAATAAAATCATGAGAATTCAATATAAAATATGTTATGTAGTATGATCAAATTGCTCGAATACATAATCTTCATTTTTAGTAGTCAAATAGGTGGGTAGCGTGACCAAATTTTAGGAGTGCAAGAAAATGTCGAAATTGAGAAACGTCGAATTATAATTGAAATTCTAAACATAGAGCATTACAAAAAAAAAAAAAAAAAAAAAAAAAAAAAAAAAAAAAAAAAAAAAGTTTGACAGTCGTCACAAAATAATTTGTGCCTTAGGAAATTTCATTTAAATCAACATTTATTTACGAGTAGGTTATCCTTTGAAATACCACTATAACCTTTTTTAGTATAAATTGGTGGATGAGAATTACAAATATTAATTTCAAGAATCAAACATGTGACGCTGGAATTAAACCAGTTTTTTAAACTGAATTTTTTATTACCATTAATATTTTTAATTCTTTGTCCTGTCATCTTTTTTCAAAATTTTATACACGTTAATGTGAAATTATTTTTAAAGACCGTGGCATTGAATATTGTTTGAATTTAGAATCTATATGATTGAAACTTTAATGATCCAATTGCTGAAATTTCCCTATGGGATCCTTTTCTCTTCTGCTTTATGTGTTTTTTAAATAATAATAATAATAATAATAATATTAATATTAATAGCTTATATTCTATTTATTTTAGTAAAACTGAAGTACTTTTTCTTTAAATAGCAGACCAATAGTAGGCAGATACATTGGATTTTATAAAGTATATATAATTTATAGCTAAAAATGCAGTCACGTTTTTCTTCTTCTTTTTTTTTCTTCGTCTTTTTATTTATTATATAGTTTTAATTCCAATAAATAATCTTCATTTTATTTTTAAAAGTTAATTATAAATAAACTTTCAATAGTTAATCACATAAAGAAAACCCACCATATATTTATTCATAAATGAAAAACTAATCGATCATATATTTGATATTTGATGTCATAATTATCAGCTTGCTTCTAATGCGATTATTAAATTTTAAATTCCTTTCTTTTTTTTGTGAAAAAATAAATCCTCATATAATTTACATTTTTTCATGATATTCCTTGAACTTTTAGAGTAGAAACTTATTAAAATGTTGACAAAAAAATCAATAATGAGATGATATGATGTAGCGGTGATTAAAAAATATGTAAATTTAAATAATTTTTTTCTATTATCGAATTCAAAATTGTAAAAATTTTATTATCGAATTATCCGATATGTTATCAAAATTTTACTTTATTTGACAAAATTTAGAAAATCATTCAACATTGTTTCACCCCCTTTGTTCCTAGACATTATGAAAGAATGAAAAGGAATATTGCAACTCTGTAGAAGAATTGAACATTTTTTTCTTATTTAATTAAAAAAAAAGTAGAATTTATAAAAAGGATTAGATGATATTAAAAATAATAGTTATACAAAATTTATAATAAACACATGTTAATATTATTTAATATGATTTATAATTAATTTATATTTTTTTCGAAGAAATATTTAATTTATTATTTAGTTTTACAACGAGTTAGTTTAATTTATTATAACCCATTTTAGATTGGAATAAAAAATTTCAATTTGCTACCAAATATATATTTGTGCAATTATCAATTCATTATTTTTTTATTTTTCATATTTCAAAAAAAAAAAAAAAAACTTCTTATTTTTAAAATTCTGTTTTCAAATATATTACCTACAAAAGAAACTTTATTTTAATTAAAATCGACTTTCGTTTTTCATTGGCTTTCTAAGCATAATAACAAAGAAATTTGTTATGTATACCAACTTCAGGGTTCTTTATTAAAATTATAACACATTTTTATCAAAAATCCGTTTATACCAAAATTGTGAGTGATTGAACTCAATCGAACTCAATCAATAACTAGTGATTGAATTCAATCAGTTGAGCTTAATCACTTAACAAACTGATTGAGTTCAATCACTAGTTATTGATTGTATTTGATTGAGTTCAATCACTCAGAATTTTGATATATGTGCAATTATTTTCAGTTTTGTATTATAGATGCAATGTTTTAGCCAACTTTTATTATACATGAAAAATTCCCTAATAACAATAATTGGTGTGATCAGAATTGTCGGAAATTGTTCATCGGTATTATTATTATTAGGAGTTATATCTGTTCGCTTTTCTTTAATTTTAGATCAAATCCAGAACTAAATTAGTCCAATCAATTTAACAAAAAAAAAAAAAAACTTAATTAATGTACAAAACTATTGATTTAATTTTTCTCAATATTTAGGCCAAATTGAGAACCAATCTAATCTACTTGACTTGATAAAACGAGAAATCGAACTAATGTTCAATAAATGACAAAATTAATTTTTATAAATAAACCAATATTGATTCATTTGAATTATAAATAAAAATCCAATCAAATTAAAAAAAAATCAAATTTTAATAAATAAAAATTAATATATTCAATATTATAGAAAATAATCAAATCAATCACTTTTTCGTTTATTATTATCCTCTAATTATTACCTCTCACAAATTTCACTTTTCTTACGAAGTTTTTTTTTTTTGTCAATTGGTTGGGGTTTTTTTTTTTTTTTTTTTTTTTTTTTTTTTTGCTAACCGAACCTTAGCTCAATCAATATTATTATACATCGAATGATTATATGTCTTGGTTTCGAGTGTCCCATACTTCAATTGTTGTGATCTAAAAAAAAAATTATTCACTTTCTTTTTCAAAGAAAAGATTTATTTTCCATTGTGATCTTGTCGGAAAAGATTTCTTCCTCTAATAAATTCTATCGTGCATTTTTTAAAAAAATAATTTTTTTTATCTCCACTCTCTTATTTTCCTTGCCGACAAAATATTTATATATATATTATTTTTGGATGCCTTACAAAATTTATTATTTTTATTCCGTGGGAATCGGAATAGAGATTTCTTGTAGAAATGGGAGTATCATTTCTTATACATTTTTTGAGATTTTTCATGTATAATAAAAATTGGCTAAAAAATTGTATTTATAATACAAAATTGAAAATTATTACATATATACCAAAAAACAGAAAGTAATTGAGTGGTTGAGTGTGATTGAGTTCAATCACTAGTTATTGATTGAACTCAATCAATTGAACTCAATCACTTAACACTGAGTGATTTAAATCACTAGTTATTGATTGAGTTCAATCACTCAGAATTTTGGTATAAATGATTTTTTTGATAAAAATGTGCTATAATTATAATGAAATTTGTTGTGTATACCAACTTTAAGACCCTCTTTTAAAATTATAGTACATTTTTATCAAAAATTTGTTTATACCAAAATTCTGAGTGATAAAACTTAATCGAACCCAATCAATAACTAGTGATTGAACTCAATCAGTTTGTTAAGTGATTGAGCTCAACTGATTGAGTTCAATCAATAACTAGCGATTGAATTCAATCACACTCAATCACTCGATTAGTTTAAATTTTTTGGTATATATACAATTATTTTCAGTTTTGTACTATACATACAATTTTTTAGCCAATTTTTGTTATGCATGAAAAATCCCCTAATTATAATAGAGAGTCCTAAACTTAGTATACACCACAAATTTCTTAATTTTTTTTGTTATATATATTTTTAATAATAATTTTAAATAGTTAAAATAATTTTAAAAAATATCTATCAACTTTCAACTATATCTTAATTCACTTAAATAAATAATTTCACTTTCAAATATTTTTTTATCTTAAAATTGAAGAGTAAAATGAAAAAAAAAAATATTTATAAAATATATATATATAAACGAGATAGAATTCTCCATCCCCGACCCCAACCAATTTAGCAGATGGAGAGTTTTTTTATATCTGTTCCCCGCTCCTCGTTAGGAACATGTCCCACGGGAAAATTTCATTTGATTTTACATTTTGGAATCTAAGCACTTTTTACTGTAATAGGTGAATTACATATCATATATTAACCCATAAAATAAGTTAATATTTAACTTAGTTAATTAAGGGTTAGTTTTAGCTAATCATGAGAGATGTATATTGGTCCTCTTATATAAAGTACGTTTGAGGTCCGTTTCATTCATTTGAGAGAGAGAGAGTGAGATTAGAAACCCTAAACACCTTTGAGAGCCCTTGTACATCCTATCAATCACATATGATGGTGGATCGATCAAGTTCAATCGATCCACAACAGTGGAGTAGGGATGTTTCTGAACCACTTTAGATCTGGTGTTCTCTCTTCTCCATCCTTTTATCTTTTCTATTTGTTTTGATTGATTTGTTTGATTATGTGCATTTGTTCTTGGATTAGATGTTAGATCTAGATTTTGCACTACAATTTCAATAATTTTTCAATTTTAGTTACAGTCTTTTTCAAAATAAAATTGAAAATTTACTTTTATAGTTAAAATAAAAATTAGTGTAAATAAAAATTAAGATTATTAAAATATACGGAAAGAGTCAATAACGTAATGATTTCATTGTTTGGTTGTATACCAGTTCAACATCACGGGTTCGAACTCTGGAAGAGTATGTATTTGTAATCCTCTTCTCCAATTTGTACTAAATTTTTTTATTAAAATCTAAAAAATAGAAATATTTAATTTATTATATAAAAAATAAAAAATAAAAAATAAAATAAAAAATAAAAAATAACTACACCCAACATTTAAAAACGACTAAAATATACTTTTATCATTATTTTATGAACTATGGTAGTTTTTTTATTTTTGAAGCAAAAACTAAAGTTGGTTGAGCAGTGATTAATAAGTATACATATTTTGATAACGGAAAGATTAGAGTTAAGAGTTATTCATTTGTAGACAAATTCTTAGAGTTAATAGTTCGTGACCCCACAATATATCGAAAAATATTATATGGAATTTTTAAGAGGACATACCTCTCGATATTCAAGCCAATCTATAAACAAAACTCATCTTAAGAAATAAAAAAAAAAATTAAAAAGAAACATTTATCAAAATGGGCATTTTAAATTTTGTTGATTTTATCTTAATTTATAAAATTAAATTAGTTTTTCTCGGTTAAAATTTAATCCATTATTAACTCAATATAACTGTAATACATTTGTCAATTTTCTCAATTAATTGAGCTTACCACGGGCACTTACCATCTATCCAATCAGTTTCCACTTTAATGTCAAAATAATTTAGGAAAAATTTCGTTTTTGGTCCCTACCTTTTAGCTGATATTTCACTTTGATCATATGTTTCAAAATCCAACACTTTTATCATTGACATTTCAATAATTCTCGATTTTAGTCCTTGAGATAACAGAACCGTGAGTGATTTAACGGATATTGACTAGGATGATAACTATATTAATTTTAAAATTTAATAGATTAATAATGTTTAATTATGGTGTTTAATTAATTTTTTTAAAAAACAATAATTACAAAGAACATTCAAAAGACAAATTACCTCCATCTTAATTATAATTTTGTATTACCTATAATCATTATATTTTTAGATAAAATAAATGTATTGTAAAAAAAATGTAATTATAATATTTACATAATTTATTTTTTAAAAAATAATAATTACAAGAATAACTGAAAAGACATGATACTTTCATTTTAAATATATTTTTAAATGAAATAAATATGACTTTTTTTTATCTTCTAAATAATAAATGAGGAGAAAAATAATAAATATAAAAATAAATGAATTTGTTGAATGAAGAAAAATAAATACCGGGAAATGAGTTATATTTATTTTTAAATTAATTTTTAGAAGATAAAAAGTTATCATTTTTTAGAGTATTTTTATTTTATCTAAAAATATAATAGTTGTAGGTAATACAAAAATATAATTAAGATGGAGGTAATTTGTCTTTTCAATTTTCTTTGTAATTATTGTATTTTTTTTTTAAGAAAAATCAATTAAACACCATAATTAAACATCATTAATTTATTAAATTTTAAAATCAATTTAGTTATCATCCCATTCAATATTCTGTTAAATCACTACCGGTTCCGTTATGTCAAGGACTAAAATTGAAAATTATTGAAATGTCAAAACTCCTAACCTTTATAGTCGAGCTTCGTTCTGAACTGGAGCTTTCTTCTTTCTTCACCTGATACAACTCTGTAAAAGTGTTGGATTTTGAAACATAGCGACCAAAGTGAAACTTCAGTCAAAAGGTATGGGCCAAAAAAGAAAGTTTCCCAATAATTTATCATATTCTATCCTTGTATGTCTATTGGAAAATCTCTAATAATTTATCCTCTTTTTTTTAAATTATAACCATATATTTCAATTATCAATAAAAGCTTTAACATCATTTTTTTTATAATCTAGTAGCTATAAAATTATCGATTTAAATCATCATTCCTTTAAATATATTTGGATAAAGAAAACCATCTCAAGTAAAGCTTAAAGTTCCATGTTAGAGAAAGCATCATAATATATCACCAATTTAATTAACTCAAAATTAAATATCGTCATACAAAAATATCTTAAAATTATTAAAAATTATTCTTCGAGAACACAAGCCTAGTCTTACTATAGAGATGAGTCAAATTTCATGTGACATATACATCCAATTTATTAAGAAAACAACAAACTAATTTATCGATGCCAACTCATAAAGTTTCTTACACAAATGCCCTAAATCAAGAAATTAATTAATTCCACTTTCAAAAAGTGAAAGTCAGAAATTAAAAATTCCTAAAACCAATCACGGACCATCTTGCACATTTATCAACTAGTAATCCATATGATTTGAAAGGGATAAATTAAAAGCTAAACATTATTTATTCATTTGCATGTGCTTGGAGAAAAATAAAATTAAATACCATTTTAGTCGGTAGTATTTTAATTTTAATTTTTTTAATTTGTTTATTCTCACTTTCAAATGGCTAATTTTAAATTTTATATATGATTCAAACAAAATTTGAAAGTTAAAAAAATAATTTTGATAGTGGATATAACAAGACTACAATCAAATTTAAAAGCAAAATAAATAATACTTTAGACCCTATTTTACAACTATTTGGTTTTTAAAAGTTCAGATTCTTTGTATATAGTTTAATCTTCTTTTAAAAAAGATGTGATTTTTAACCAAGTTTCCCAAACTATAAACCAAATATTTGGAAATATAAGTAAACACTCAGAATAACTATAAATCAAATTAACTTTCAAATTTTGTTTGGTTTTAGATCAATAAACATAAGTAAAATGTAGATATCAGGGTATTGAAAATTATGGGCATATTTGTTTGACGTAATTAATAAGTTATTACAAATAAACTTTGATAACTCTTCTTGAGACAATCATATCCAAACGAGATATTGTAAACATTTAAAATAATCAATGATTTTTTATCATTTAAAGTAATCATTCATTTTTATCCACACATGCAATTCTAATAATTCATGTCTAATCACTCATTTCTAACAATAGTCACTTATTTCTAACTATATCTAAACAAATTATTGTTTGCAACTCGTCTACAAAAACCATCATCTAAATGAGCTATTATTAAAATTCAATTTTCTATTCACTCAAAATAACCTTTCATTTATAATCATTAAAAATTATCACTCTACAATTCTACATTTGATAGTTATCAAATAAGGTTTTAATATCATAAATTGCAATTTATAAAAATATGATATTGTTTCCATTGCTTTGAACTGAAAGATTTTTTTTGTTATGATGTATGTTTTTTTTAGTACATAAAACGCTGGGAGATTCGAGGTTCTATTTTTTGGTTGTAAACTAGTTCAAAACTAGTGTCATAAGTTTGATCTAGAGAATCGGTACTTGTCTCCATATCTGTTTCTGGTACACATTAGGAATGTTATGCTCACTTTAGCTTGTGATGTATGTTCACATACTTTTAATGAACTTTCGTATCTGTTTCCAAAAACTCAAAATAGTACTTTTAACTTAAAAAATTGTCATTTTATGTGTATATAAAGGCCAATTTTGACGCCGTTTCCTCATCCACATGCACCAATTTGCACTTAGAATTTTTCTAGGAACTCAAAAACACAGAGAGAGACAAAGGTCAATCCTAAATCGACAAAAATATTTGTAACTCCAATTTGGAATCAAATTTCTGACATAAAGTTACTACTACAAATCAGGAATCATTCTGACAAACCATTCCTACTCCTTTTGTTCTCTTCTTTCACCAACAATCAACCAAACCAAACCTTTCTTCTCTTCATATTTCCTTCTTTTATTCTTCATTTCTCTCTTCTCTTTCTCACTAATCTCATCCATCTTCTCTTCTTTTCGTTTCGGGTTTCTGCCTCCTTTCGATTTATAATCGACGATGGTTAGCGCTAGCCTTGCTCGTGTTATCGTTGGTGTCACTGGTAACTATTTTTATATCTGTTTATGTCTCATTTACATGGTTAATTTGTAAGCGATTGAATTTACGATAATTATTATCACTTTTGCTGATATAAATATAAATATATTCTAGTAGATTAGTTACTTACTAAATATTTTCTTTTGTACAATTTACTTTTGGATTTTATAGTTTCTTTTTAGTTCAACCACACGTAAGAGTGGAATTTTGAACATAATAATATTGAAACACAGTTTCTTTTAACGAATTTCGTAGTATTTTAATATGGTATAAGAGTAGAGATTAACCCTAGATATTTAAACTTTTGAAAATTCATTTTCAATTGATATATATAGATATTCAAGTTTTTTAGGTAGTTGTAGTTAGTAATTTAATGAACACAGGATCTTCATAAGCTTGTCATTTCATTTAATTTTCTACTTTTTAAGTTATTGGCAGTTCATAATTTAATTTGGCAAAGTTTCTTAAGAATATTATTTCCCTCCACATTTGTTGAGCTATATATATAGCTATGTATATGTATATGTATGTATGTGTTAATTAATTAGTAGGTTTTAGTTGAAACACATTAGCATGATTATAATCATGTAAATCTTTTGTAATGTTATTTCATATTTAAAGTTAGTGATAGTAGTCTAAAAATTGGAAGCTTTCATTGTTTCTTTTGAAAAAAATTTAATTTTTTTTCGTATAGTATATGTTTTTACTAAATATAATTCATAGCCCATATTCTCTTTTCGTGGTTATTTTGTTTAGTTTGGTTAAGATTTATTTGATGTTAATTGCTCTCTTATATACAAATTTTATATGTTTCTATTTTGATATGAATATATTATGGTCTTACTGTTTTTTTAACCCGTTTGATAAAGATGATAATTAAATTCCTTCAAAAAAAAAAAAAAAAAAATGATAATATATATATTTACGTTTCAAAAAGGCTATAATTGGTGACACCATTATTTTTATATAAAAATGAAAAAATTGGCATACTTTTTGAAGTAGTGGAAATTTTGATTTACTTAAAATTACGGAAAATAATAATTTGTCTTTGACCGCCCAAAAAAAGCAGACTTAAGAATATATTCTCATATCAAAGTTATGGATTTGAATTTCATTGTTAAGGAATCAATCAAATATTTATTTTTAAGATTAATTTGATAATTATGATATTAAACGGATTATCATATTTACAAAAGGGATTTTTGCATGAATAGACTAAATTGAAAAAAATATTTATAATATTTTATAAAAAAATATATATTTAGCAACCTAGTTAAATATATGGTATAAATAATACTTTTTATATGGTATAATTAATATTAATATCTTAATTATACTATAGGATGAATATTATTTATATTATATATTTAACTATAGATGTTAAATATTTTCAAATTTGACTTAATCTGTAATTATTTTGTGAAATTGGATTATCTAGCACAATTTCCCTTTATAAAATTAATTTCGTAATCGTGATATTAAACAGATTATCACGAAATAATGACAACAACCATCAACTCTTGATTATGAAATTGTACCTGATACTAACAAAAAATGGTTATCGAACCAGTCTTAAATCTCCAACCTCCAATTATTTATATATTAAATTATAAATTATATTTAACTTTGGGAATTTGCGCTGTATGATAAATTTCCTAGTCTGCATTAGAATTATAGCAACTTTTTAAAAATATTGCAAATATAG